>CAUYLG010023684.1:0-170898 GCA_963573385.1 Cacajao melanocephalus | reverse complement strand
TGTTTTGTGGATTTGGGGTGGAGAGTTCTGTAAATATTTGTTAAGTTTACTTGTTCCAGGTCTGAGTTCAAGTCCTGGATATTCTTGTTAATTTTCTATCTCATTGATCTGCCGAATATTGACAGTATAATGTTAAAGTCTGCCACTATTACTGTGTGCGAGTCTAAGTCTCTTTGTAAGTCATGAAGAACCTGCCTTATGTATCTGGGTGTTCCTGTATTGGGTGCGTATATATTTAGGATTATTGGATGCATTTGTATTAATTAAAAACAGCTTTTGGCAAAAAAGTACATTATTATCCAAAATGGCCAATTTATTCATAATTATTTCAAATATTATTTTGTCTTCATTATCAAAAAATGTGTAAAAATTCAGCATAGCATAGGTGATTAAAGAAATGCAAAAGAAATCTAGCTTTTATTTAACAAATAAGTTTGAATATCTGCCACTCTTCTAAGCATTTTACATATTGATTTACATATTGATTACATAACTCTCAATTCTCATACCATTCTCATCCCTTATATTTATTTTACAGATGAGAACACTGAGTAACCTATATTCTGTAAAATTTAAATTGAGTTGTTAAGACGTATATCCATGAGGTAGTAAGTTGCAAGGCAAGGCCTCAAATTATCAAATTTTAGAAAATGTGATATAAATAATAAATTCTGAAAGGAAATAGGGTAATCTTTGGTGTTATCTAATGGAAGAGGTAAGACCAGAATCTGGTTTTAAATCTGAGTTGAACTATGACAGGAGGAAATGAAACCCTAAAGTCATGCAAAAAGTACTGATGGGATTATAGCCCATTTCAAATTACCACCGCTGGAAGAATTTTAAATTCAAATGAGATTAAGGAGTTATCTGAAGTTAGAGGTATTATCTAAACTAATTTTTTATTTCCATTAAAATGTACCATATTGACTAATTTAACAATATACTTAATCCCAAAATTTTACCTGCAATGGCCAATGATTATTTAACCCCATCTCTTTTACAATAGTATTTTTCAACATTTTCTGTCATATTCTGTTGTTTCACCTCTAAAATAATGAGGAATATTCTCAAAAGCTCTATTTTTGCATGGAAGAAGTATGCATTTCTTATCAAATGAAATGAATGACATATTATCACACAACTTCTCATTTATTTCTAAAGGAATACAATTTATAGAAATATCGGCTCTCATATAAGTGAATGTAAAAGATAATATCTTTTATGAAAATAATAATAGCGATAACAGCAAACATTTATTTAATGTTTTCAATATGCCAGGAATTTTTCGCCTCGTATAAATTCAGTATCGCATTTAATCTTCTACTCCCTCTATGAGGTAGACACTATTATGTTTATTTTATAAAAAATGAAACTGAGGAGGGAAGCTAAGTAACTAGGCCACAATCACAGGCTAATTAATAGACGAGACAGGATTTTATCACAGATACTTCTAACTCCCAAAGAGATTTTAACCACTGGTTCACACTCGTTTAATATCCATTTAATCCCTAAAATAAGAGGGATTGTTATAATACCCTCAAAAAGATATGTATTACAAATTCCATCGATTTTGATATAAGTCAATCAATTATTTAACAATTAGTTGTTTCCAAATTGCTTCTTTCTGATCTTACCTATACCTACAAATTCATGACGTGGCTAATGTTTACCTCAAGGTTCTAATACTGAGGTAAGTGAGAGGTGGAAATGTTCTACTTTCTAGTTCTTATCAGTCAATATCTACACAGACTTGATTAGTCATTTTGCTTTTAAAATTCTATTTTCCCTGGTGGCACACACCTGTAATCCCAGCTACTCAGGAGGCTGAGGCACGAGAATTGATTGAATCTGGGAGGTAGAGGTTTCAGTGAGCCGAGACAGCACCACTGCACTCCAACCTGGATGACAGAACAACACTCCATCTCAAAAAAAAAATGAAAGAAATTATGTTTTCCCAAATATTCTCTGTGTAATTTCCTGTACCATCTCAGATGATGTTTTTAAAGTAAAGCTCATTGTCTTATGTTTTTCTTCTTTAATTCATATTTCTAACATTTCACTTTAATCAAAATCTATCCCAAATCTTATTTAAAATACTTTTTAAGTGGTGTATTTTTTATTAGCATTTCTAGGTCATTTCTATTCTCTTATAAAGATGTTAATAGAGCTAAAGTACAATATTGACAACTCCTGGAAACCTATGAGCTAGACATTGCTTTTAATTAAGAAGATGAAAGCATAGCCCATGTTTTCAAGGAGTTTATAGCTTTTTGCAGGACAGTTGATTAAAACACATGAACTTAACAGCAAACAATATGAGATAGAATTATTCTAAATGCAACGAGAGAGTAAAGGAGTGGAGTTGGTGGATTATAATAGACCTGGTGGTCAGAGAACTCATTGATAGCTAAGGTAAAGTTTGGCCTGGGATCTCCAGAATTATCTAGGATTTGGTCACTGAATAAATGACAGACAGATATTTTGATCAAAAGTATAACTGTATATAAAGGAATAGATGCTGGAATAAGCATGATAGTTTCATTTAAAGAACTCTAAACTCATCAGACTTACAGCAGTGCATTCAAAAAGAGCAGCAAAAATTAATTCAACTAACCGAAACACATTCATATTACAGAATTCAGAAGCAAGTTAGATCTAATGTGATAGGAAAGAGTCACTTAAGGAATTTGTTCAAGAGAAATCACTGATCTGAAAAATCTGCAAAGACTGGGTGAAGTCCAAGAAGTTGGTAGGGTAAACAAAAACTGATCTGTCTTCGTAGACTGGGAAAGAAGGAAAAGTGACAGACTTGGGAGAAAGTAAAGAAGGGATATAATTTTATTAGCCAAGATGCAAATCAGCTCCTCCCAGAAGGGTATGCAAGCAGCATGATAGGAGTATCATGAATTTTATTTTATTTTTTCTTTTAGGGACGTGTCTTGCTCTGTCACTCAGGCTGGAGCGAAGTGGCACAATCATAGCTCACTGCAACCTCAAACCCCTAGGTTAAAGCCATTTTCCCGCCTTGGCCTCTCAAAGTGTTCAGATTACAGGTATGATCATGGATTTTAAAGCACCAGTTCAATTTTGCACCTTCATTATTTATCTGTGTAATACTGAACAGTGTTAAATTCCCTGAATCCCAATTAAATGTTTGCCTAGTGTAATGTTTCAATAAATGATACGCAAAATTTCCAATTAAGTTGCCCTGAGACACTTAATAATCCATTTTTGTCTAAGTTTTAAAAATTTTTAATTGTGCTTGAATTCAACACATAGTTCACCATAGAAATCTGTTATATACATTTGGAATACCATAAAATTTCCTACAAATTGGGTTTTCACTTTTTTTGTTTGTTTTTTGTTTAAGTCCGAATTTTGCTCTTGTTGTCCAGGATGGAGTTCAATGACACGACCTTGGCTAACCGCAACCTCCACCTCCCAGGTTCAAGTGATTCTCCTGCCTCAGCCTCCCAAGTAGCTGGAATCATAGGCATGCACCACCACGCCTGGCTAATTTTTGCATTTTTTTTTTTTTTTTTAAGTAGAGATGAGGTTTCTCCACGTCGGTCAGGCAGGTCTCGAACTCTTGACTTCAGGTGATCCGCCCATCTTGGCCTCCCAAAGTGCCGGGATTATAGGCATGAGCCACTACACCCGGCCCAGTTTTTACTTTTATAATTGTCTTCAACTATTGGAAAAATGCTAAAATAGCATCATATTGTATACTGAAGTTCAAACTATATTTTATCTTTGTGTTTCTTTATAATATTTACATTTTGCTCAAGGCCACTAAAGCATAGTATAATTATTCTCTTGATCTCATTTAATCACCTCAGTAATTAAATGTATGTAATTAGCATATATTTTCAACTATACAATTCATACATTTTACATTATCTTTCAATTGTTATTAATAATTGAAAATTTTAAAAAGCACTTTCCTCTACTGTTTTCAGGTTTTTGTAGTGCCTTTTTTTACGAAGGTAAATTGCGCTTTTACCTTTTTATTATAATAACAATGTGTTCCCTCCTCTTTCCCCTTAATTGTACTGAACTTAGGAGCCTTCTCATACGTCTGCATAGTTTACAGTTCAGATTCCCTAACAGATAGTGTAGTTTGTTGAAGTTCACGGGAATGGTTCAGATCACCATATTTGATCGCGTGGAATCACCTCAGTAAGAATTAAAGATAGCATGTTTTATTTTTAGCTATCTGCAGAAGACAATTCAACATATCAATCATTTATTTCTAAATGGTTCTTGAGTTTAATAAACAATCAGTTTATGTTGTTCTCCCTTTCTTGCAGAATTCAGAATTATCAATCCTTTAATAGAAAAATTCTTTGAAATATAGAACTTAATATGAGAAACAAATAACATTAAATTATTATATTACTGAATCTTATTAACACAGTTAATATCTTTCCTTATAACATATTAGATATTAATATCTAATTGCCATCAATAATATGGACAGAAAAAGTGTTTCAAATAAATAAAGGCCTAGGAATAATATCCTAGTTTAAAGCAAATTATTCAAGAATATTTTATTTATCTGGGCAATGTCTTTTTTTGCAATGTATAACTGTTTAGATGAGGGTCATAAAAATGACTCGAGCACTTGCATTTTTAAAAAAGTATGTCAGGATTGACTCCCTTTGGCATCTTTTCTCACCGTTTCCTGTAGTATAGGGACCAGAGCACTAAAAATCTGCATTTTCAAGACTTCCTTGCAGTTACAACTCTGAAAGTGACTTAAGTTCTAAGAATCATTTGTCATTGAAGAAAAATCATTTATTTCAAATGTGAATTGAGATTGAGAGGGAAGCGTGGCTTCTAGGAATTCCTTGTCAGCTGATGAATTCTAATGAGATAGTGCAGCAGTTTCCTGATCTTGGAATCTCATCTAAGACCACCAGGAAGGTGATGTTTTCCAATCACCCAGCTTTCTAATGGTGACAGTCGGCAGCATCTCTGGAGGGCCTGTTCTATAGTGGAATGCAACTACTGAGTTCAAAGATAGCTGTAAATTTGACCCAATGTGTTTTCTCAGAGCATGTCCTTCAATATTTCCAACTATTTTATAATTGCGTTATTTCCCTCTGTTTAAGCCATTTCTTCTTAAAATTACTAAGCTGGTTTTAGTAACGTATCTGTGGCTAACCTCTGGCTGATACATTTTCCAAATACAAGAGAAACCTAGGTAAGAAGCCTTGGCTGGCCCTGCTCTTGCTTGTCCTCCTTGGGAAGGCATGAGGAGATTTTGCCATCCCTACCACACCGCCTCAGTCTCAAGTCAATAATACCTTCAAGTCTACCTTTAGATTAAACATGCAACTCCAGGGGTCTTGTATCTTTGAAACATACCCCCACACATATTCTCATACTGAAAGGTATGTTTAAAGGAGGCTAAAACCTAACATTGCCACAATTAAAACTCAGAAATTGAACTTAAAGTACAAATTTTGGTATATATTTGGTTAAAAGATATTTGTTTTAGCTTACGATTAGGTAATAAAATGATAAATATTGCTACTTATTTCCCTTATCTGATGGAGTGAGAAAGGATATTTTAAAAACAAGATTTTCTAACATCTGAAGGAAGAGAAAGTAAACAGGGGTGGGAAATGTCAAAAAGTGTCATCAAGATTAAAGGAGGGCTGACTAACTTAATTTTGCCCAGATAAGACACCATTTATTTTAAAAGTAATAGGTTATTGCTAAGAGCTGAAGGACTGATAGATGGGCCCCATGATAGGTATACCTGGTGGGTAATAAAAAGGACTTGAAGAAAGATGAAAGGGAACCAAAAATAAATGCCATGTTTTACAGTTGTGGCTGATGCTAGCCCTATTCTCCAAAGAATTATGCTGAAAAGTTTTTAAAAAATATTTGTAAGCCTTATATTAAAGAATGACTGTATTACTAAGACAACATGTAAGATGAAAGCATGTGATTTATAAAAATATCTTGCCTCTGTAGTATGTGATGGGTTTGAAATATAAAAAATAGCAAACTAAATATGTGGATGTAAGAAAGCATCTTCAATAGGTGATTCTTCAATAGGTGATTCTTCTTTCTCTACTAAAAATAAACAGGCTGCACTTGTGATATACCTAGACTTGAATCATTAAAATGCAATTCCCTTCTCTTTTCTCCCACAAAGAACTGACACCTAAGAAAGCTTTTGAGTCTTTTTCAAACTAGCATTTCAAAGCTGCTTTGCTGGCTGAAAACCGGATTCGACTTAGCAGATTCAACTACTGAGTTCAAAGATAGCTGGAAATTTGACCCAGTATGTTTTCCTGTTTTTAGAAATGTTGTAAAGCATCTGAGATTAATGGGAAACATGAATAAAAAGGTCTTGCATCCTGGAAACATCAATAAAGGCAGGAAGCCAATTGAAGCTGGCAGTGGTTGCCCACAGTGTGAGTTAAATAAATTGCCAAGAACGTTAAGCTGATGGGTGGAATAGAGTTTGTTATGTGTGGATGGGAGTATATGCCTGAATGTTTAAAATCACATCCACAACCCCTCTTGTGATCTCAAAAGAAGTAAAAATTATTTTCTCCTATTTGGAGAACAAAGAAACAATAATAGCTGGGGTAGAAGCAATAAGAAAATAATAGGCTATATATTATACTAAAATACCTTTAGTCTGTCCTAACAGCAGATTCCTGTTCTTTAGTAATGGATATACAAAGTCAAGTTGGTTCCTGAGCTGATCAATGAGCAGCAAGGAGGACTGGAGAAAGTAATTCTAGTTACAACATCCAAACGAGGGATGGAGGGAAGGGGAAGGTAGGTACAGTCAGGGTATGAGTAAAGGGAAGTCATTTATCAAAGCTATGTACTACCTTCAACACTGAAATACAGAGGAACTTAATGTTCCAAAACAACTTGTCATTGCAGCATTTGTTGCTTAAAAAGAAAGAAAAGCATAATACACACATACACACATATATATACAAACATAGAATTATGAATATTACACATTTATATACATATATCTGTGATTATTCTAACAGATATTATGTATTAGTATAACCAGCAGTTAACATTGAGGGGTCTAGTGTCAGATGATCTACTTTCAGCCAGACTCTACCACTTGTCATGTGGCTTGGCACAAGTTACTTAATTTCTCTGTACTTCAGTTACATTAACTGTGAAGTGGCTATAATAATAGCAACGGTCTCATATGGTTATTTTAGTATTAAAAGAGATATTTTTTCTAGACATACACAGGAACTCAATGAAACATGCTTTTTTATTGTTATTGTCATTACTAACATCATATTCAACATATTGTTAGAAAGTTGCATGATTGCAAGTAAGCAAGGTGCCAACTTGACTGTGTTAGGAGATACCAAGAAAGCTGGCACAACATTATTTCTAGATGTGTCTTCGAGAGTGTTTCCCTAGGAGACTGGCATATGAGTCTGTAGACCGGGTGAGGGAAAATCTCCCCTTATTGTGGGTGTGCACCATCCATTTAGCAATGAGTCCAGATGAACAAAGAGGCAGAGAAAGTGAAAATTCCTTTACTCTTCCTTGGATCTGGGACACCGTTTTTCTCCTGCCCCTGGATATTAAAAC
Organism: Cacajao melanocephalus; assembly: GCA_963573385.1. Taxonomy (NCBI): domain Eukaryota; kingdom Metazoa; phylum Chordata; class Mammalia; order Primates; family Pitheciidae; genus Cacajao; species Cacajao melanocephalus. The sequence continues at coordinate 163,299 of CAUYLG010023684.1, read as the reverse complement.
TCCAGGTTCTCTGGTCCTTGGACTCTGTGGCTTATGCCAGTGGCCTCCTGGGTTCTCAGGCTTTCACCCACAAACTGAGTTATATACCACAGTCTTCCCTGTTTCTAAGGCTTTCGGCCTTGGACAGCAAGGCAACTGGCTTCCCTGGTGGTTCTTCAGCTTGCAAACAGCCTATTGTCTATCATGAGACTCTCAGTCACCTTAATACTGTAAGCCAATTTCCCTAAAATAAATCGCTTCTCTCATATATATCTCCTATCAGTCTGTCTCTCTGGAGAACCCTAACACAGCAAGTTTACTCTTAATGATGTCAAGAGTTTTCCTTTACTTAGAGTCTTCCTCAACCAGCTATTCTTTTCTCCTATTTCGTATGTACTCAACATTCCACCAGTGAGAGCCTGTGGTGCGCATATGGCCATAGGGCAATGTGCACAGTTCTGTTGTGGCCATCTTATAATGCATTCTATAAAATTCTACTTTCACAGAAACACTTGGTGGACTCTTGTAACCTGAATGACCAGGCTTGACTGTAATCAATTCTAGGGTCATTATCAGAAGCCAACCACGTTGGTACTAAGTCATAAGCTTAAGACTCGTTTTTAAAGGAAAGTCCAAGCTAAATATGGTTATTTCTATGATCTATCAATGTTCAACAAATCACCCAAAACTTTGTGGATTAGAACAATGATCTATGATTTTTTTCATGGTTTGTGGGTTAGATGAGCTGAGCCGAGAGGTTGTTCTGTTTCAGGTCGTATTGGCTGGAATTACTCATTTGGGTGCATTTTACTTGGCTACAGACCTGGGCAGAAAAGCTCAAAAAGTTTCATGTCAGATTTTGCACGTGCACATGTGTGTGTGTGTGTGTGTGTGTGTGTATGTGTGTGTGTGTGTCCTCTTTCCCTTACAGGACATGACTAGGTTGGTCATACTCACAATACCACATAGTGGTATTAGGAAGATACACCACTTCGGTTGCAGCTGAGTGCCCCAAAAGAGAAAGTGGAAGCTTTTAACTTCCTTTCAGACACTTCTTTCCCATTCTGTTAACCAAGACAAGTTATAAACCCAGCCTGAATTTAAGGGGAAGAGAATAAACACCACCTCTTGAAGAAAAAGAAACAAAGTTACAACGGAAAGGAAATAATTGATCATGGCCATCTTGAAAGACTTTATCACAGATAATCACTGCTTTAACATATTTTCAAATTCAATTACAATTAAGTCAAGAGTTTATTAATTATAAAGTGAAATTTCATGTATTATTTTCTGGCTTTTTTTTCCAGGTTAAAAGTGAATAAGAGAAAATGATCTTCTGGTCAGTAGCTTATTCTAGTAGTCCTAACTAATAGAGTTTTGCTTAGCCAATATTTATTTACTATTCATTGTGGACAAGACATCGAACACAAATTGATACACAGAGATAAATTTAAGACAGAGAATTCAGTCTTACAATATTTTTTGGAAGAATGTATAAAATACGCCATATTAAACCAATGTGATAAATACTATGATTCAGGGAAAGGCAGGGTGCCATTTTAACTAAGGCGGGGCACGATATTCAGACTAGGCTGGGAAAAGGGTCAGCAAAGATTTTCTAGCGTAGATGCCACTTGGCCCGAGTTACAAAGAGACAAAGAAGTAGAAAAGGTTACTCCTGGCATATATGACAGCAGGATCAAAGAGATGAGAGCCATGTAAGAGCACAGCAGATATAAAACCCTAAAGGGGGCTGGCCCTCCATGGTGTTATCAAGGGTGAGGTGTAGAGAGATGGAACAGAAGTTTTGGCAGAAAGGAGAGAGAAAAATGAGAGGAAATTAAAAGGAATTTGGAGGTCACAGAAGTTTGTTTCTTGTTTTCATCTTATGTATGTATGTATGTATGTATGTATTTAAGTTTCTTGAAGAAGCAGGGTCTTGCTGTGTCACCCAGGGTGCAGTGCAGTGGCACAATCACAGCTCACTGCAGTCTCAACCTCCTGGGCACAAGCATTTCTACCATCTCAGCCTCAGAAGTAGCTGGGACCACAGGTGCACACTACCATCCCCAGCTAATTTTTTTACTTTTTGTAGGGTCTCCCTATGTTGCCCAGGCTGATCTAGAACTCCTAGGCCCAAGTGGCCCTCCTGCCTCAGCCTCCAAAAGTGCTGAGATAATCGGTGTAAGCCACCATAACTGGTCTATGTATATTTTTAGGGTGAGTTGAACTTTTGTTTTTAAGAGTGCTTTAAGTTTCACTCTTGGTGCCCAGGCTGGAGCACAATGGCGCGATCTCCGCTCACCACAACCTCTGCCTCCCGGGTTCAAGTGATTCTCCTGTCTCAGCCTCCTAGTAGCTGGGATTACAGACATGTGCCACCACACCCAACTAATTTTGCACTTTTAATAGAGATAGGGTTTCTCCATGTTGGTCAGGCTGTTCTCAAACTCCCAATCTCAGGTGATCCACCCACCTTGGCCTCCCAAAGTGCTGGGATTACAGGCATGAGCCAATGTGCCCAGCCAAGTTAAACATTTTTATGGGAGGAGAAGAAAGATCCTGGAAGAAAATCAAGTTTGCAGATTTAATTAGTCACTTCTTACGCACTGTCTCAGAGCAAATGAACTTTGCCTGCCATCTTGGGTCCTTGGCCGTTTGCTCCACCACAGCTGCCACTGCCACCACTGACCCAGTGTGGGCCCCTGTGGACCTACTGCCTGAGACCAACACTGAATCTCCAGTTCTTCCCATTGCTTTTGGTTTCAGATGAAGTACAGGCGAGAGATGTTACTTCTCCAGAGGGTACCTGTGACGCCAGTTTATCCAGAGGAGTTAACATCAATACATTGACTAATAGCAGAAAACCAGAGGCATGATGAAGGCAGCAGGTAAATTCCCTCTCCATCATGCCTCTGATGAATGCTCCTCCAGGGGTGGATTTTCCAAACACTTATCTAAAGACATCTCATATGGCAAAGCAACTAGTTGGTCCTGCGATCCAGTTATGCAACACCATCTCATGCTGGTTTCCCATCCTGCCTGGCATCACTTCCCACTTGCCTAGCCCTGAGATTGCACATCTCAATAACCACATTACCATTTAAGGTTCCTTGTCTCAGGTTCTGTTTTCCAAGAAACCTTGACCAAGACAAAAATAGAAGTCATAGCAGAGATAAGGTATGTGTATATTCATTGTCTCATTTATTGCAACAAAATTGCATTGCATGCTTAAGAGCTTATTACACTAGGCATTTACAACATGTAATTGAATCAAAAATATTCCCTACTCTCAAGACATTGTTAGAAGTGAGAGGTATAAAAACAAACAAATACAAGAAAGTGTTCTGCATGTTAAGAAGAATTATAAAGGCAGTAGCACTGAATTACAAAAAGCAAGCAGTCATTCTACCTAAGATGAATGCAGGGGTTTGTTTCTGTGGTAGAGATGGGCAGGAAGCAGGAGAGAAGACATCGAATTCTTCCCAAAAGAATTAACTGCTGAGCAGAATTTTTAAGTGTGATTTTGTACAATAAGTTTCAGAGATAAAGGAGACAGAGCCCCACCCTACAGATACTTGCAGTCTAACTGGAGGAGACAGGCAAGTGATGGCCACTTTTAATTAAATCTGCCATACTGGTCTTCCTCTTCCAACCGCCAAGCTTGTTCCTGCCTCCAGACAGACATTTTCACTGGCCTTTCCCTTTCCTTGAAATTTCCGCAGCCTGATCCGCCTATGACTGGCATTCTCTAAGCAATAAAATCTCACAGCTCAAATATCAATGCCTCAAAGCCTTACTTGACATTCACTCTAAATAGCCCACTTGTCCCTCTCTACCTTGTGCCACTTTTTACTAAATCACCTTGTTTTATTTCATCTACAGAAACTTTGTGTGAAATTCAGTTTTTAAAGTATTATTTAATTCCTTTCATTTTCTCAACCATGAAACTGTGAGCTCTGAACAAAACAAAACAAAACAGGACTTCTTTGTCTTATGTAACTCCATTTACATGTGACATGGACATAAGACCAAGACCATGAAACTCCAGTGTCTGGAACATAGTAAATATTCAATAAATACCTCTTAAATGACTGAATATAATTATATTAAAATGGCAAAAACAAATACAGATTGATATTCAAGCTATGAATGGGCATGGCACACCAGCAAGGAAAACCAGCTTTTTCTGCAGAACAAGGAAAATGTTTGTAGAGGACGGATCATTTGGACTTACATCAGGATAAATAAGTATTCAGGGAGCCAAGAGATAGGGTTCAGGGGGCAGGAGTATCAGAGCATTGCAGGGAGAGGAAACAGCATGTGAAAAGCCATGAGAAAGAAGCCACAGGATGCACTCCAGGATTTGAACACAGGCAAGTTTTGCTATAGCACAATGAACAAGGAGAAAGTAGTACAAGATGAAGCTAGAAGGAGAGGCATGGATTAGACCACTGAAGGGCCTTGTAGACATGTTAAAGACTTTTATCATCATGGCCACTAATAGATACTATGAGGGGAAGTGACAGGATTAGACTTACTGTTCAAAAATATTACTTTAACTGCAGTGAGATGTGGGGTGATATATAGAGACCACTGTGTTGGTACAGGTGTGAAATGGTGGGTTCTCAGAATGAGACAGGAGTGGAAACAAAGTAAAAAGCAGAGTGTAGCATAGTGAATAGTGTAATTAGCGTGGAGCAGGAAAAGCTGAAAAAAAAATTACAGTGTAAACACCCACAAATCAAAACACAAAACCTAGGTTGATAGTTGGCACATGCAGAGCATAAGAGGGTGGGTTAGGCCAGTATACAACAATACCATTTTCTGACTGGGAAATGACTATCTTGTCTTATTCAATATCATGCAATACATAGTGATCATGTATTTCATAAAAATAATACAGGTAATGTTACAAGTAATCTATGAAGGGGTGACTTTAGGACCCATGCAACAAAGTTTCAGCTAGAACATCCTATTACTTTCAATTTCTGTGTATCTACAGTGTTAGCTACAGCTCATAACGTTGATTTCCATGTCCCTTGGGTTTAATTTTCCACTCTGTCTTCTTGTGTACTCCATCATTATTCCTAGGACTGTCATTTACCTTGCCATAAATACTCAGATGCTCTATAATCAGTGTAATTATTGTACTATTGGCTAAATGGTGAACTTCTGAAGGATAGGGGCTATAGCATTTGCATTCCTAGTGTCAGGCATGGTACCTTGAAAGTATGAGGGTTTTTCCCCCAAATTTATGAAGATCCAAGGAGACTGAGTAGGCCTGAAGTAGGTTTTATATTATCAAAGAAAGTTTAAAATATGGGCTGCATAATTTTATACGTGTCCTTTAGTCTGCTTATTTGAAAGTACAGAATTCAAACCAAAAGTTCTATTAAACTGAGTATGTTATTTAGTAAAACATCCTATTTCTTAGCCATGCCAGATGGTAGTTTGCTGTAGAAGTGATGTTGCCAGTGAGGTGGGCAGATGGGAGATGCTGAAGTGATTGACAGTTGTCCTTAGCATTGGGTCCCCTCCCCTAAAACAGCATTCACTTCCCTTGCTTCTCCTCCTTCCCACTTGGCTGCGTCTTTTTCATGTCCCATAATTCTAATCTTATGCTACTGAAAAACACGCAAGGGTTATTAAGACAGCTGCTGGAACACTCAGCATTTCTCCCATCTCCAAAATGGTTAAAGTATATTCTACGTATCTCAGATTCTTGTAGGAATAAGATATTTTATTTGCAAGTACACTGAAAATGTAAAGAATAAGTGAAGACCTACAATGGAAGAAATGTTATTACGCTATACTGGAGACAGTGGGTATCAAAGGTTTTGGGAACCACAGTAGAAAATTTGACAGGCATCACTGAGAAATCAATAAAATCCACACAAAGAAAAATATGTAGTAGCTTCCCATCTCTGCTGAGGATAAAGTGTGAAATCCTAAGCACCCTACATTAAATGCCTTACTTTATCAGTTAAATAGTAACTGGTATTTGTACTATTCACTTCCAGCCTCCAGATCCTTCCAGAACATATCTTAAGGTCTTTCCTCAGCAGCTCTGCTGGCAAGGTTGTTTCCTTCCTGTGCATCGCTGGCTACTTTCAGAAACCTCCTAGCTTTACCTTTTTAATTCCATGGAGATGTTAAGGGAGTTGGTGAAAAATTTAATAATGTCTAGTACATGACTAGTGCTTAAAATGGTAGCCATTAATGTTATGAGCCCATTAAAAAAATTACTTCTCCTTTAGAAGACTGGGATCCTCATAATGGAAAAGACCGTATCTCACTCATCTGTATGTTCCCTAGCACTTAAAAATATATCTGGACCACTCTGGTAGATTAATATATATCTATTGAAGGAAAAGAAACTGTAATTGAGGTACAGACTAACAGTTTAAACCAAGGCAGTCAGCATCCTGGGCAGAAATTAAGCATAATTGACTAGTGTAATTCTGTAATAGACTTTGCCCAACTTTTTTTTAATTTACTCAATCAGTGTTCTGGTGCTATTTTTTTTTACTAGCATTTGGAGATGCCAAATGCAGACCAAAAATTTTTCTGGAGGTGCATTGTTTTAAACAAATTAATTATTCATATTCCTTTATATCTCACATTGATTAATGTAGTACCTAACTCATTTCTTTTATCCATGTCTTTCTATTTGTATGTATCCAGTTCCTTCTTTTCTTCCTCTGCCGCATTTTCCTTTTGTTAGCACAATTCTTTATCAAAACAATCCAATTATCTCAGACACAGGACCGTATTTATGAAACACAAATTCTCATAATAAAATAATCCTACTGATAAACAATTCACATGAACCTTGAGTAACTTGCTTTGATCCAATTAAAGAGATTTATTTTTGAATATTAAGAGTAAAAAACTTACTGAAGCCAGAAATGTCCAAACATAATTTTGCTACCCACCAGGAAATACATAAAAATATTCAAATAAATCCCACTTTAATTCACTTATTGTATCAACAATAAATACATCACCTGTAACACTTTAAAGGAATGATAAAATATATTCCAATGTCAAGCAAATAACTGAAAAATTAAAATATTAAATCTGCTAAATAATACATGTATAAAGTATAAACATGTCTTTACCATTTTTTATTTGTTCAAAGAAAAAGGTGTCAAATATACTATTGTCCTCTAGAATATATTGTAATAATCTGAGCAAGAGCATTTTCTTTTCCTATCAGCTCAACTCTGGTAAGTTTTGATTTTCCAAATATAATATAGCAGAGTTTTAATTATATCTGAACTCACTGTAACCAGATTTTAAAAGAAATACAGACACAAGAGAACACTATATTGAAGTTTAGGTATAAAACATCAAATATTAATATTTTCCTATATTTTAAAAATATTTATAAAATATTGAGTTTTCTTAATAGAGAAATGTATACAGTTATATGATAACTTTATTCTTTTTGAGGTATATTAGGAAATTTATGTTAGTTTTTTTAATGAATATAATACATTTCAGGAATTATCTTTTTGACTAAAAGCACATTTTTAAATTGTTTCTGAATACTCAAATATCTACCATATTAGTTTAAATACTAGATATTAGTTTATATCTAAATAACTATATATTTCCATATGTATGCTCATGAACACAGAGGAATGTTTCCTTGAGGAAATATTTAGCTACATATAGTTGCTATGGAAAGCATTTCTGTCCTAATAAGCCTGATTATTTACAAATTATCTTATAAATTGTCAGGTTTAAATTGTCAGATCAAAACCAGAAAATGTTATGACTGTACATTACGGTACTAAGTTATTATTCAAACTAATGAAAGAGAGAATTAAAGATAATAGTATATTCTTATTCCCCAAGTAAAATTTTTCTAAATCATGACTCACAAAACTCACATAAATCATGACCCACATAAACATAGATTGAATTAACTGTTATTTTTAAATGTCTCATAAAATTACCATTTAGAGAAAAGCTTGCACCCTTTTATTAAACTGGCTTATATCAGTTTTTGTAAAACAGATGAAAAAATGGCCTAATCCAATTTTCCTGCTAAACTCATTGATTGTGCTGTCATTACGTCACACGTTTTAAGTAAGTATTATAGACAAAACACTACCCCCAAATATCCATCCAGAAACACCACAAACACACGCATGTGCACACTCAATCACAGCTCCCGAAGTAAGCAAAAATTCCTCATTCTTATTCATTTGATTGGTGAGGAGTGTTGGCTGAAAATAAACTCAATAAAACCTATCTGCTCATTAGACAGAGGTCCAATGATAAGCAAAATATACACTTAAAAGTCAACATTAATATTTAATGCATTCATAATGCTGTTCATTTATATATCCATTCCTAGACATTCAGGGAATGTTTATAAGCCTCCTCATTAATAATCCTCCATCTCAAGCTGTTTTATTTCCTAAAATCACTGTTGAAAATATGTCTACCTGATAGGTATAGAACCAGAAAAACGAAACAGCCAGAAAGTATTGGCATCATTAAGTTCACAGTTGTTGTCACTGTGTTTCCTCAAATGCATAATGCTAACAGTTATTTTCAAAATCATTATTCTGGAAAATAACTGTGTTTCTCCATGCTGTAATGTCTCCAACAGTCTTTCAAATGGTATATTACTAATCTCAATTTTAGTATAAATATAATTCATCATGGCCTTTCTGTCTTTGATTTTTTTATCATGTTTGTACCGGCCTCAAAGTACCCCAGTGTGTTCATTGTGCTCTACCACTTCAGGGATCCTATGTTAGCACATCACCTGGCAGCATTGATTAACTGGTTTCCTATTCTCAACATCTATAAACATTCATCAAATTCTATTGCATGTCCCATTCTCTCTGTCCCTCTCTGATTATCATCAACTGTATTAAAAGTAATGGCTTTAATTGCACACAAAGAATTATAACCCCATCTCTACCCTTTGACTTCAACTAATATTCGTGCTTATTTTCATGTTTTTTGTTACTAAAGTTACTTTCTATCCTTTCAATGTGATAAAATATATATCATATTTAACTCCTACTTCTACAAGAGGCTTTACGTTGGTGAAAGAACCTTGAAGAAGGGAAGCTAAGAGAGTAATACCCATCAAGAAAAAGTCAGAAGTTAGTGTAATGTGAGGAGAAGGAGGTATTTAGACATTTTTGCTATTTATGAATTAGAGAAATTATAGGTCAGGAGGAATAGATAATTATAGGTAAAGAAATGCAGGCTGGGTGCCATGGCTCTCATCTGTAATCCCAGCACTTTGGGAGGCTGAGGTGGGCAGATCACCTGAGGTCAGGCATTCAAGAACAGCCAGGCCAACTTGGCAAAACCCTGTCTCTTTATTAAAAATACAAAAATTGGCCAGGCATGGTAGCACAAGCTTGTAATCCCAGCTACTCAGGGGGCTGAAGCATGAAATCACTTGAACCTGGGAGTTGGAGGTTGCAATGAGCCAAGATGACGCCACTGTACTCCAGCCTGGGCAAGAGAGCAAGACTCCATGTCAAAAAATAAATTAATAAACCAATATTAGCTATCATTATTATGTTGAAAGACTCATAAAATACGGAAATCACTACCAAGATATTAAAATGTTAAGTCCTACATGTAGTTTAAAAATAAAATAGTTGAATAAAGCATTAAATATATTATTAACTATGTACTCTAAATATTTTCTTTATGGAATTTGTGGCTTATAAAAAATGTGCCAAATGTAATTGTAAAAAGCCTTCAAAATATGTTAATCCTATCATTAGCACCAATAAACACACATTTATTAAGTCCTCAACCATATTTAAATCTCCAAATTTTAGAATTAAATAGCACAATCTATTTTCAACAAGGTTATACCATCTTAATATCTATGGTTCTGTGCATACACATCTTTATGAAGATTACTATATATTGGTGAAATTTTTAGGCAAAATTTAAATTTAAAATTTGGAGAAACTTGATACTTCAGTGAAAATACACACATATATATTCAGTATTTGGGGACTAATTTTCTATCTTTGGGAGTTATATATGGTATTTTAATGTGATATAATGTCACATATTTAAAATTAAGCATTTTAGAGAGATATTGACTACTGAGCACAAAAAATCTTTGAATGTGAAAAATCAATGTTAACATAATCCAGCTGTCTTTCAATGACCAGTTTTTTGAAACTGGCATCTCTACATTTCCCAGAATAAATTCACTTTACCAAGAACTCTTGGAGAGCAGTGCCAATTTTGCTTAAGATTTTATAGAGTATTGACATCACATAACCCTCAACACAAAACTAAATAAATCCTTTACCTGTCTCTTCTGCCAGCTCCTCTAACTCTGCTTCCAATTGTGCTTTTCCTTATTCACCCTTCAGCTGTTAGAAAATCTAACACTACCTGAGGGCCACTACTTTAGCTAGTTCCAGAATATGTTTGTCTGACTGATGAAAGACTTTTTATTTTATTTTTTAATTGCATTTTAGGTTTTGGGGTACATGTGAAGAACATGCAAGATTGTTGCATAGGTACACACATGACAGTGTGATTTGCTGCCTTCCTCCCCATCACCTATGTCTGGCATTTCTCCCCATGCTATCTCTTCCCAACTCCCCACCCCCCACTGTCCCTCCCCTATTTCCCCCCGACAAACCCCAGTGTGTGATGCTCCCCTCCCTGTGTCCATGTGTTCTCATTGTTCAACACCCACCTATGAATGAGAACATGCAGTGTTTGATATCACTGGTCATTAGAGAAAGACTTTTTTTTTTAAATTCCAGAAGAAAGTAAAACAAGTTATCTTTTCTCCAGATGATCGAATCTTTTAACAGAGATGCCAATTCACAGAATACGGCTAAAAACACACATGCGCAAATACCTATCTAATGTTGCCTTTCATTCCTCCTGAGTTTCAGATAGAGAAGAGTGCAGGGTATAGCTTCTTATCACTTTAAGCCGGGTAGGGTCACTCCTCTGGTACAGAAATGGGTTGGAGGAGAGGAAAACCATTGTTTGATGATCAGCCATGGGTCCTCAAACAGCTGAATCTCTTCTATTTCAGCAAGAAAAGAGAGCAGTTTTTATCAGTGTAGAGAAGAGGCAGTTGGTATTGGGATAAAGTACATAACCTTGGAGTCTCGAAACTCCATCATTTTCTAGCTGTGTGAATTTGCAGTTACCCAAGTGTTTCAGTTTTCTGACCTGTTAAAAAAAAATGCTAGCGTCATCCTCAAAGGGATTATTTGATGTGTATATGAGGATTGATGTCTGGTACACTGCTTAAATCATATTGGAACAGAGTAAACACTCATTAAATGTTGACCATTATTATCAGATGTTTTCTTGGATTCCATCATGAACACGGCATAAGTCATGTCTTGGAGAGTTAGCCAGTGGGCGCTTTTCCTCATAGGGTCAGTCATTTTTAATCTGAATCTTCTTGAGAGTGGCCAGGTAACAAGGGTTGGGCAGCAGAATTACAATGTGATTGTTGGGTACTCATAAGTCAGCCTATCTGAACAATAGGAAGGTATTTAGCCTTCTAAGGCCTTCATTAGTATTGGTAAAAAAAAAAAAAAAATCCCTGAAGTTGTCTTAAAACACATGAGTAAAATATCCTCAAAAGAATACACCAGAAACTGTCTATTGGTTGCTTCTTGGATGGGAAGCTAAGTCAAAGAGAGAGAGGTGGGAGATAACATTTTTATGTACTCCCTGCTTTGAGAATTTGGTGCCTACCCAGAAAATAAATTAAAAACAAATTAATTAAACATTTTAAAACATAGCTAGAAGTTGATCACATACTTATTTTTACATAGCTTAGTTGCCTAAATTGAAAGTGCTATACTCAATTTGCTTGCATCCATTGATTTTTGTAGCTAAGGCCAAGGACTTTAACTCATCTCAGACCACTGGTTTTCAAACTATTCTGACCATGACTCATAGTAAGAAATATATTTTACATTGCAACTAGGACATACATGTTAGTTGGAAGCTAGGGATCAAATACTACTTGACTGGTCCCCTGATATTATTACATCATGATATGTGGTCTGGGGGTGTCAGGCTTCAACTTTGCTCTGTCTGCAGGCACAACCAGATGCCGAATTGTGTTCTTGACTTTTGCATTCTCTCTTTAAAAAACTTATCTCTTCATCTTGGGCTTCCTTTCTTCCATGGTATCTACCATAATAAAACTAATAAAACTCCCTGCCCTCTTTTCACCTGCATCATATTCCAGTTAGACTTGAAGAAGCTATCAATGGAAAACAAGAGATGTTCCGTTTTCAGAGCAGACATTTGCATCTCTGAAGTATTTCATATCACATGGTACTCAACCCAAAGAGTTGCATGGGAACAATCTCTTGGGAACATTGCCTCTCTTATTATACTCTCCTTCCACCTATATTTTAACATAACTGCATTTCTAGCCTATCTCCTAGAGACTAGTATACTGACAATTGAAATGGATGCAAAGGAGCTTGTTCTTTCTCCACATACTTGAAGGTAGAAGAAAAATATCTAAGTATGCATTTTTCTATTATTTGACCTTTGCCTCTTTTGCTTCAGATTTCATAGAGTTGAATATGCTCTGAAAAGTATGAAAAAGTATGTTGCTACAGATTTTACTTTGTTTTCCTCATTGCTAACCAGGTTTTAGGCAGATGAGACATAAAGTTATGTAGAAGTTACCTAGTGGCTTTTGAGTACAAAACTAGTACATAGCCTAGTCCCTTAGCCTCTCTAAGGTACCAGGCAAAGTGCTAAAAAATGCAATATAATAGCAAGATAACAGGTCACTTATGGGATCCAGACAAGGCCAGACTGTAGGAGTTCTGTGCCTTCTCACAATCTACATAGTCAATGGAGCTTCACAGCAATTAATGTTAGCATAAAACAACTATTACCATTGTTTTATGTTATGTTTTTATCTTTCTACTTTTAAACTATTTGTGCCTTTACTTTTAAAGTGGGTTTTGTATGGTCAGCATGTAGTTGGTTCTTTTTTTAATCTAAACTGACATTGTTCACTTATAGTATTTTTAAATAATTGTATATAATGTGGTAACAGATATAATTAGTTTTAAATCTACTATCACGCCATATTTTTTCACTTCTTTCTATGTTATTTTTTTCCCTTTTCACAGAGCTTTTTCTACTTTTTGGGTTGAATATTTGTTTAAAAATTCCATTTTACCTTCTTAGCTACAATTCTTTGTTGTGTTATTTTAATGAATGATTTGAGGTTTATAGCATACACCCTTAATTCAACAGGTTGTCGTCAAGTAATATTATACCACTTCACATATAAGAATAAAGTATACATCCATTTCTCCCTTATCAAATTTTGTATCACTGTTTTTACACATTTCAATGTTATAAATTCCATGATGCATTATTATTGCTGTTGCTTTAAATAGTTTACTATTTATAAAGAGATTTAAATAATAAGAAAAAACTCTTTATATTTACCCATGTAGTTACCACTCCATGCTCTTCATTCCTTTGTGCAGAACCAGATTTCCATGTGGTAATGTTTTGCTTCTGCTTAAGAATTCCTTCAACATTTCATATAAGGTAGGTCTGCTACTGTTAAAGTCATTTAGCCTTTGTTTGTCTGAAAGTAAGTCTTTATTTCATCTCTATTTTTAAATGGTATTTCTGGTAGATGAAGAATTCCAGATTATGGTTTGTTTTGGTATTTTAAAAATGTTACTCCACTATCTTCTAGTTTGCATTGTTTCCAAATAAATCTGCTGTCCTTGGTATCTTTGTTCGTCTCTTCCAAAATGTGTCTTTTTTTCCTTTGGCTGCTTTTAAGATTTTATCACTTATTTTATGCAATTTGATTGCACTGTGCTTTGGTGCACTTTTCTTTATGTTTCCTATGTTTGTTGAGGTTCTTAGATCTGCAGATTTATAGCTTTTATAAAGTTTAGAAAATATTCAGCTATTATTTATTGAAATATTTTTATGCCCTACCCCTTCTTCAGGTACTTTATTTAGACATATATTAGGATACCTGAAGTTGTTTCACAACTGACCAACAATCTATTTCTCTTTTCCAGGCTTTTTTCTGTATGTTTCACATCATATATTTTCCACTGCTGTTTCCAAGTCACTAATATTTTCTTCTGCAATGCTTAATCTTCTGTTCATCTCAACCAGTGTATTTTTCATCTCAGACATTGAAATTTTTCATTTTTAGAAATTTGATTTGAATCTTTTTAACAATCTTGCATGACTATGTTTAGCATGTTCAACCTTTCCTCTAGCTTTCTAAACATATGGAATACAGTTATTATAAATGTTTTAATGCCATTTTACTAATTCCGTCATCTGTGTCATTTATGAATTAGTTTTGATTGATATTTGCTGTTTTATTTTTACTTTTTTGTGTGCTTGGTATTTTTACTTTTTTGTGTGACTGCCATTCATTGTAAATGTTTAACTTACTGGGTAACAAATATGTTTTCTATAAACATTCTTGATCTTTGCCCGAGAGTATGTTTATATTTCTTAGAAAATGTTTGGTCATTTTGGATCTTGCTATTAAGTTTCTTAGGCATTTCGTCTAGAGTAAATTTTACCCCCATTTTACCCCACTGGGGCAAAGAGTTCTGAGAACTGTCCCCTATAAATTACAAGGTTTTTCACTCTGGTTAATGGGAATAGGACTATTCCCAGATGTTTCTGCTAATCCTTTTGGGTGTTTTTTCCACAAGTCTCAGATGATTTTCGCATACACATGCATTGATCAGAACTCTACTGAATAATCACAGGAGACTGTATGTGGATTTTCAGGTGTCTGTCTATGTGTCTCTCTCTTCTCTGGTACTCTATTCTGCAAACTTTAGACACCTTGTATTTCTTGGATGACCAGCTCTATCTCCTTAACTCTGAAAAACAGCCAGGCTCTACCTGGGTTCTGTCTCCCTGTGTTGTGCCTGGAAACTTTATCCAGGAAGTAAACTGAAGCACTCACATGGCATAAGGCTCACCATGTTTGTTTTTACCTCACAGGGATCTTTGCCCTCTTTTCCCAATGTAAAGTATCTTGAGATATTTATTATTGTTTCCCATATTTTGACTTAAAAAACTTATTTCAAATAGGAAGATAAATCTAGTGTATTATCTGATATAGAATTTCCTCCTATTGTTTGAATCATTTAATCTATCCTGGGCTTGTGGGAAAAAAAATCTTTGCATTTATTTATACTAGGATATTTTGCTGGTACATTTTTATTATATTTATAATGAAAGGCAAATGGAGGTCAAATTTTTTTTGCTAGGCCTAAATACAAGGAGAACTTAACTCCATAAGTTTAAAATAACCTTGCCTTATTGCAATTATTTTTAAAAATTTTCATCCATTGAAGTGAGGCTTGAATAGAAATATCCTTCTATAAACACTAAAGAAAAGCTTAAATTTTAAGAAATAACTTTTAACTAGCTGGGCATGCTGGCAGGCACCTGTAATTCCAGTTACTCAGGAGGCTGAGGTACAAGAATCACTTGAACTTAGGAGGCAGAGGTTGCAGTGAGCCAATATCATGCCACTGCACTCCAGCCTGGGCAACGGAGTGAGAACCTGTCTCAAAAGACTAAAAATAAAAAAATAACTTTTAATGCAGTGGTTTATACATTTATTAATCAGTTATTCATACCTTGTTACTCATTATTTATGATAAAAATGTAAAATGTTGGATTAAGCCGACTCTTCTGATTTTTCTTAATCTTTACTTCCATAAAAAATAAAAATAAATATTTCATTTTGAATAGACAAGTCACTTGTCTTCTACTCAGTTTTGATCTGAACTTTATTAGAACACTCTGTTCAATCTGAATCATGGTAAATGAAGTGAGATATGAAAAAAACAAAATTGGAGAGAATACAAAGGCAAGAGCAAAATAAATCACTGGAGTGTTGGGAAATGTGCCCGATGAGGGAAGGCTAAAGGACTAAGTGTACGTACCCAAGAAAATTGAAAGGAAACTTAATAGCACGTTTCATGTATATAAAGGGATATTTTATGGGGAGCAGTGAGCAGCTATTTTGTTTGTAAATTGAGGGCAGAACTTCAATAGTCTCCTAGCTGATCACCCTGTCACATGCCTCATTTTCTTCATGCTATGATCTATCTAACACAGGGCAGAAAAGCAGTGTTACTCAAAGGCCATTTTCATCCATCTCTCTCCTGTTCGGGAACTTACAAGGACTTTTTCCAACCCACTTCATCAAATCTAAACTTCCAACTACTACTATCCAAATCTCTTTGTCAAGTAATGTTAAACTTTCCTACCTCATGACTCAGTACCTCCCATACTAGTTCCTCCATTTGTGCCACCATTTTTTTTATGACGTAATTCTTGACCTTTTTTGTCCCTGAGACTTTTTCCCATTTTTTACTCTTCTATACACCCCTCTTAATCCTTTCTTCTAATCAAGTCCATAATCTCTGAAATCAGATACTAACCATTTTTTTTTGAAAAAAAAAAATGCATTTTCATATGAAACATCTCAATCTAAATATACTTTTACAAACATTTTGGCCTTCACAGTTTCTTCAGGTTTTGTATCTGCAAATAGGTTTCTTCACTGAGACTGATGTGCTCACTGCACAACTCCAGGAAAAAACTAGGTGCACTGTAACCTCTGTGAGTGCACTCCTTACCTGTGCCATTCACACCTATGCAGTTGTATGTGTGGGCCTGCATCTTTCCTTTTATTTCTTCATCACTGTAATACTCATGCTACTCATTTGCTCCTGAAGCAGGTGTTCAAAGCCATCCCAACTCCTCCTTCTGCCCCCATAATGTGGACACTCTGCCTGTTCAGCTTCATCTCTTTTTATCACCTAAGCTTTCATGCTCTAGCCCAGCGTTTCTCAATCTTGATATTACTGATATTTTGGCCTAGGTAATTCTTTGTTGTGGACGATGTCCTGTTTATACTGTAGAATGTTTTAGCAGCATCCCTGGATTCTCCCTATTGGATGCTGTAGTACTGTTCCCTACTCCCTTTGTGAAAGCTGAAAATGTCTCCAGCCATTGCCCCATTTCCCTGTGGGGGCAAAATCACTTCTGACTGGAAACCACTGCTCTAGCCATACCAAATTAGTAATAATTCACCAAATGCTATATGCTGATTCACGTCTATGCCTTTTTCACCATGGTTCCTCCTCCCTTTTATATTATTCTATATATGAAAACTTAAAGAACTTGTATCCATATTAGAAAACAAACCAACTTAGAACCAAAGCAACTACTAAAAATAATCAAAACAATAACAACCATGATAGTTTAGGTGTTATTACTTCAGGAAGCATAGCTAAGTCCCTAGACAGAATTTCATTTTCTCTTCTCCCTGCTAAGTACATTTAGATTTTGTGTATTTCCCCACTGCTGTGCCCACCACATTTTATCATATTTTATTAAAATCCATCTCACCTAATGGAATGCAAACATTGTGAAGAAAATATAAGCCCCAACCCTCCCTGTATCCTAGATAATTTTAATTGAAGAAAACATTTAATATAACCTATTCCACTGATGCTCCTGATCAAACAACCTATGTATACATTATTCCAAGTTCATTAATAATATTTTTATTTTATATTTTAATAATTCAGGGGTTTTTTAAAATTAAGCTTAAAAATTGGTAGCTAAAGAAATAGTTTAAAAATTAAGCTTCTAAAGCTAAATATCTGTTTTTTGAAAAAGAAACCTCTTATTCAAGGAAGAAATACTTTAATTTCTTCACAAGGCGTTGGAAACACAGTTTTTGTTAAACAAATATATTTTGATAGAATACTAACATAGTTGGGAAAAATGTTATGCTCACAAAATGAGACTGAATACTATCAGAGTGAACACAATTTTGGCAAAGAGTTTTCTTTGCTTTGCTTTTTCACTTCATTGATTTATATTAGTATTTTTTCTTATATTTTCTAAAAGATAATTTTGGTAATTTTAATAAACAATTTACACTGAGAGTACCTTCAAGTATTCCAGATGTCAGGTCAAATTAAAAACAGTTTGCAAAACATCAAAGGATTGTTTTTCATTTATTTGCTGCCATTTTCTATTTTCTTCTTAGTTTTTGGAACAACGATTGCTGCATATCCTTAAGTAATTATTAGTGTGTGTCTACACATTTATATATATGCATGTGTATACATGTATAATTATATAACAAATATATGTGTATATATACACTAATATATACATATGCACTAACTTTATATACTTATATACATATATATGGTAGTCTCATATACAGACATAGATATAAGGTAGTCTCACATATAGACATATATATGTTTTTTGTTTTTCATGTTCCCTCTGAAAAAAAAAATGTGATACCAAGAAAGAAATAAGCCTCCATTTTTCCTGTTCCTCCCTGGGCCTTAGGAAAGAAGCATTGTGTGTGTACAGTTGAGTTCCAATCCCAGGTTATTTTTCCCCTGGTCATCTCTGACTGTGCCAGGCCTCAAGGCATCTAGAATAAATGTGTGGATAAATGTCTACTTGCACACTCTGACTAGCACATCCCTGGTGGCACTGAGGAGATAGCAAATAACATTTGTCCTAAGGTATTTCCATTATCTACTAGTGACTCTGTGGGTGATTTTACAGTTGTGAAATATATTAGACTCTGTTCCAGTAAATCATATTGCAAATAATGCTTATTTGAAAATGTAGAACAGGAAGAGATTTATTTGACATCAAGAGTTATGGCATTATTAAGTTAATGTCATAGTAGATAAATTAAATTTTCAACAACACAAAATGTTATGCCAGTGTCAGCATATCTGACCACCAGTTCCTTTCTGCACTGGAAGCTGGTGATATTCCAAAGTCAGAGACTTAAATAAGATTTCGGACTTCTGTGCTGATGACTTCTCTTTTCCCCCACCCTTTTCTTTCCTTTTCTTCTCTTTCCCAGTTTTGAAGAAGGCTTACAATATTTTTTATCCATTAAACAAGTATCTATTGTTTCTAATAACCTAAGAACTGACTAACAGAGATGACAAGGACATGCCACCCAACTTTGAAGGCCTCTCACTTTAGGGAGGAAAACAATTACACCAACAATCAATTGCAAACTGGAAAGTTCTTCTGATTAGACAGAAGAGAGGATCAGAGAAGATTTTAGAGTTGAGGTGCCTTGTATTCTGCTTTTGAAAGATAATTAAGATTTTTTTCAGTGGAAGTGAGAACCTGTCTCAAAAACAAAAAAAACAAACAAAAAAGATTTTTCCTGGCAGAAAAAGAGGGAAGAACAGTAGCAAGAGAAAAAAAAATCCTGAGCAAAATTCAGCAGCTTGAAATAGCTACTTCCGCTTGAAAAATGATAGAAACATTTTACAGACCATGCCCATGGGTTACACTTGCAAACTATACATGGTTGCCCACTGACCCTCATCTGGTGAGAAGGAATCCCTTATCAGGATTTCCAGATTCTTCTCCAGGAGAAATACCATCCAGATGATTCTCAGTCTCCTATACCATATTCTAAGATCCAGATGGACAAGACGTGGCACATTTTGTATAGTGTGTGTTGTTATTGTGTGTGTGTGTCTACTTGTGCATATGTGTGTGCTTTTACTATTCTGTTCATACCTTTCTACCTTTTAAACAAAATGTTACACAGAATCAGAGGTTCAAAACATAATAGATGAAAATAGAACTGATCTGGCTAAGGCAAGAGCTATTGCTATATGCTTTTCCATTGAACCACCCTTGCCTTACTAAAGCATCAATGCCTCCCTGTCTGTTTTCCAGAAGCAAATCTTGCTTCTCATGGAATTACAAAGAAAGAAGAAACTAAGTTCTTTTTAAAATAAACCCACATAAAAGGATTTCTAGGATTACTTTGCTTTAATGAGAGAAGTTCTAGCTCACAGATCCACAAACATTAAGAGCAGTTTCACATTTTAAAGAGGTTTGCTCAAGAGAAAAAATGGTCTGCAACAATTAAGGATTATTTAACTCCCCATATCTTCTATCATAAGTCTCAAAAGTATGTGTTAAACTCAGGGAAATATAAGAATACGGTATTAATATTAGAGAGATTGGCATGAAATTAAAAATTAAAAATGTCCAGCATCCAGTTGCATTTTTCACAGCAAGATTCAGGTAGAGAAGGGAAAAGCACAACCATACTATGAAGGAATCAGGCTGCAGCCACCTGAATTTCCAGATCACTCTTAGCAAAAGGAGTAATGCGACGATTGGACATTCTATGCATCTGATGGAATGTAGTAGGTTTACAAAATTGCTCATGAAGAATTATTTCCAAAATACTATAATATGAATTTAACCAAGCTGCTAAATCTAACTTCTTGTTTATCAATAATCGAGGGAATAGAGAAACAGTTTGGCTGATATTATGAGGCAAAAGAAGCAATTAGACAAATGGGTGGCACTTTCTCTTCAACAAGTCAATGTCACAAAAAAAAGAGGGGTGACGGTGATACAGATACCGGAGACACGTATCAACTAAAAACAATGCCTTATTAATTGGATCTTGATTTAAACAAATTAAATTTAAAATACATGTATGGTTAATTAGTGAAACTGAAATATGCAAAGGATATTAGACAATATTAAGGAAATTTGGTTAACTTTTTTGGGTACAATAATGATATTCTTTTTTGATATTATAATGGGAGAAATGTTGATAAAAATATTTAGGTTTGAGATATCCTATCTGTAATTTAAGCTAAAATAATTCAGCAAAAATGTAATAGAAACAAGTGTGGCAAAATGTTAACATTTGTTGATTCTACGTAATGGGTTTATGGGAGTCATGTTAGGATTTATACATTTTCCA
The DNA here is from genome assembly GCA_963573385.1 of Cacajao melanocephalus. Taxonomy (NCBI): domain Eukaryota; kingdom Metazoa; phylum Chordata; class Mammalia; order Primates; family Pitheciidae; genus Cacajao; species Cacajao melanocephalus. Next base: position 142,478 of record CAUYLG010023684.1, on the reverse strand, counting down.
TGTGTTTGAACATTTTTATATGAAAAAACAAGATTTTTAAATCTTTATAAACGATTAGAAGTTCACTGGGTACTTAAAAGACTTTGTTTTCTTTTTTTCTAGATAGATGAATGGCATCAATAGGAATATTTTTGTATAAAATGTTTATAAATTAGCTTAAAATATTACAATTGCCATTGTGATTTAGAAGATTCAATAAGTTTGACATTGTCTTCATTTGTTATTAATTTTTTATTCTACTCATTCAAAAATTATTTTTAGTGGCATCATAAAAAAAGCATTCTCAATAAATTAATGGATTTTTTTGATGTCCATAGATCTACTCACTTAAGTTACCAAAATCATTTGAGTTTCAATTTCTTCGTCTATAAAATGAGAATATTAACAAATTCCTCACAATTATATGAAGAATAAATGAGGTAATAAACAGCGCTACAATTCAGCAGTAACTAAGTGAATGATGGAACTGTTTTAAATAGGAGTACCACGAACACCAACAATACAATTTTAAATGGTCCCTTACTAGAGTATTTTCCAAAAGATACTTTCTGCTACAAAGCATTCCTCAGCTTTTGTTTGTAGCAGTCCTTCTATTTAAGAATCACAGCAAACTTTATTGCACATGTCAAATTATTTATTTAAAAAATTAAAATTCTAACTTTTCCTATAACTTAAGGATTATATAAATTATTATTGTGAGCATACTTTAATTAGAGGTTTTCTGTACTGTAGAATCATGAATATTATTTCTATTAGTGAGCAAGTAAAATAAAAATTATAAACTGCCCAAAAGTTTTGAGGACAAATCTGAAAAAAAAGTTTTATTATATTTAAGACGGTACCAGGTGAGTTTCTCTAACAAGCTTGGGTTCCACATTATACCATTTGCAAAAAGAGTACAATTATTTTTTAAATTCTTAGTTCTTTTGAAGCAGCAGAGCCCAATAAATCTCTGAACCATTCCTTCTAAGGAAAACTGCATGCTGTTGAAAAGTCTTAGTTTCCAGAACATTCTATTTCAGAAACAGACTACCTAATTAAACAGATTATTTGCAGGGAGATCAGGTGGCAACCTTCCTTAATTGATATTTAACAATTCTGTAGCTCTAGTGCTGCCATTTGTGAAGCTGCAATTAAAGGCACAGTGTTTCCATTTACATTGTTCATTTTCTGACCTGTTCATAAATGTCTGTTGCAGGCTGAAGCCCACAGTGCAAGGTTTTATTAATAATGGATTTTAGATATAACTGTGACATGATTTATGTTCCCCTAACAGAGTTGGCAGTGTTTTACTTCACAGGAGAGCTGGTTTCCGGAATCTCACTCCCCAACAAATGACAATGGCTGAAGCAGAATGAGTGGGAGCTAATCAAATGGAACAAACTTATTTGGCTAGTTCAATTTATTTGTACAATTGATGAGGACATAAGATAATTTGTCTTGCTATTCACAGGTCATTAAGACAATCTTAGAGAAAATCAGATGGGAAACAATACAAACTTTTATTTGATTTTCCCCATGCTAAAAATATAAAAATTGAGATGGATTTGGAATAGAAAATGACTATTTAACTTAAATGTTTGTATTGAATCATTTAATGAAAATGTGTAATCAGAATGCAGAGTATCGCCGAGATTACAACATATCTCAATCAATGAAATATCTGGACTAAATATTACATGTTAGCTAGACATGTCAAGTAGGCAATTGATTAATTCTGTATTACGTAAGTGTTTGATTACCTCTTCCTGAGAATATAATATGCCCAAAATACCAGCAAAATTCTACTGAATATAATTTAGGCTAAGAAAATTCAGAAGTCAATACAGAATTTAGTGATGCTTATAATGTTTACTGTGAATGCCTGGAGTTAGCCAAACTGTGAGGTTTCAGGGCACAGTCCCCAAGACTGCCCTTACTTCTGACACCAACCAAAAGCTCAGGAGAGAGGAGTCCCCAAACCACCTTCAGGTGGAATAATTTTCTAGAAGAATTCACAGAACTTTCTGAAAGCTTTTGTACTTATGGTTACTGTGCATTACAGAGAAAGGACACAAACTTAAATCAGTCAAAGGAAGAGCTACATAAAGCAGAATCCAGGAAGGTCCCAAACAAAAATTTCCATTGTCCGCTCCCAGTGGAGTCAGGACATATTATCTTCCCAGCACTGATGTGTAACAATATGCACAGATTCCCACTAAGAAAGCTCATCCAAGTTTCTATGTCTATAGTTTTTATTGTGGCTTTATTATGTAGGCATACTTAATTGACTGATTGCCCATTGGTTGGACTCAGTCTCCAGATCAACTGATACAACGTGACCAAAAGTCCTCACCCTAAGTCACATTGCTGGTTCTTCTGACATTAATAGTTCACACTCTGAGACTATGAGGTGTGGCTGGCATCACCCTAGAATCCAGCGTAAATTCAGATCCAGAGTCATCTTAAACAATGACATTTCTATTATGTATAATGTAAACAACATCCCAAAAGCCTAGGACAAAGGCCAGATGTTTCTTTGGACGGGCCAAATTCTGTGCTACACAATGAATATTAACAATCATTTTATATATAAGTGTGGAGTTAAAGAAGACAGATAAGATTTCAGTGTACCAGAGTATCTCTAGTTTTACCCATGTGATTATTTTAACTAGGACAGTACAATAATCTGCTATTAAATATTCTATTCCCTAGCAGTCAGTGAGTATTTTGTTTATGTATTTTGATGTAAAACACTTCCAAATGTGGGACTTATGAAAGCATTTCAATCTCATTTTATTTTATAATCAGTCAATTTTGTTTATATATTAAAGTGTACTCTGAGCTGTTTTCTCATTCATTAAGAAAGCTTTCATCACATTCCGTAACACTTTATCCTACCCCCTAAACACAAATACTACAATGCTAAGTACCAGTTTTCCTATGTCCAATCTAGTGACTTAATTAATTAATGTCTTCAATCTCATCTCAGTTCAAAACTAACCCTGAAAAGTTAATTTAATCTGATAAAAAATAGGTTGATGATTAATGTCCTACAAATGAAGCTGAGTTAAATATTTTGAGAATCTTGATTATGGAGTTTGATAGGTTTTTAACACAATTACTAATATTCCCAATTTTAAAAAGAATTACTCAAAATAATACTTTAAATATTAAGATTATCCACTGCTATTCTAAAGTAAGTAACACAGCCTTCTTATTTTACAGACAATTGTTGCATAAACAAGGCTAGATATTATTACTCTTCCAAAAGAACTTACCTTTAGAACATATTTATCTAGATGGGAAATACTCATTAGCAGAGGACCCAGTAATAGGAAATAATAAGCTGCCAACCAAGTAAATTACCTTCATGATGATCATTACAAAGGAAATTCTTTAGATGAACAACTGATTGAAGGAGGATGAGGTCAGAGCATAGCTTTGCCATGGATAGGGACAAAAAAAAAAAAATGCTTGTGTCTGTGGAAGGCTGCAGAACTCTGCTTCTGTGCCAGAACTTTGTACTGGTCTGTTGGAACATTTTTCTCTGAAATGCACCTTCTCAGTGGATATTAATTTGTATTGTACTTTTCTATAGTATTATCTAAAATTCTTTGCCATCTATTATGAAGGGACTATCACAAGAACCAGAGCTTTCAGAAACCTGGAGAACAGCTTCTTTGCAAACTCTTTTCTAATGGAAAAGTGCTAGCACCCAAGGAGCCAAACTAAAAATAGTCCCAATTAACAGAAGGTGAAATGTTATATGTTGAATGCTTATTATATGTCATGTGCTATGTATACATTGTTTGATTTAGTCTTCCTGACTCTCTGTGATATATAAATTATTATGCCTATTTTTGTTTTTAGATGAAGAAGTGAGATACACAATGGTTAAAGAACGTGTTCTCGATTAAACTGCTAACATGGCTGGTAAAGGATTCAATCTTCACTTTAGATGATTCCAAAGACTGTGTTATTCCCCATACTCCTGTTGCAACTGCTGCAGAATCACAGGATCTAATATTGAAAATAAGCTTATAGATGGATCTAATTATTTCAATTTCAATGTAATTATTACAATTTCTTGAAGCTAAGAAAGTCAAAATTCTTTGCTTTCAAAGGATGAGATGATCAGCCTGGCCTCAAACCTCCGATTTGCCACCTGCTAGCTGTGCAACACTGAGCATATCACTCTACTTTCTGGACAGCAGTATTCCTCCTAAGGAAACTAGAAGGTATGCCTTATGTTACACCTAAGGTGTAACATATATACCAATTTATGGGTTTATTATCTGACTAAAAATAAAAAGGTATATAAAGCACTTAGCATATTACCTAATATTAAGGTCTGAACAACTTAGCAGCTTCTCAAGGTGCCAAATATAAGGGACTCCATCATTAAGAATTCATCAGAGATACCATGCTAGGAACACAGGTTTTTCTATAACTCTTTAAATATCAGGTAAACAAACTGGACTCAATCTTGCTGAAAAAGGAGTGAGGAAAAGCCAACCATATATTAATCTATTGGCTCAACTATTTTATAATGCAACAAATTGAGAGTTGCAATTATGACAACTCTAAAACCATGCAGCATCAGGCACTGAAGATGGAAAATATACTTAACTGAAATTGTACCAGGTCTGGTTACATGTATTAATAACTGAAATTATGAATCAAGGGGTACAAGTTCTCATTCTACTTAAAAGACTTTGGAGGTTACATTAGTGATCGCCTAACACTATCTAGTTATTATAACAGGAATAGTATTTATTGGAAGGCCTTCCATGCTAACAGCAGGTTTCTAAGACTTTTGTATTTATCAGTTCAAGGATCTCACAAAAGTTCTTTATAAGGTAAGTTCTATTTCTCGCAGTTTTTGATATTAAGAGACAAAGGCACAAAATATTCACAGGGTTTGACCATGGCCCTACAATGTCAAATCAAGGAAATCTGAGCCCTCACTCTTATCACTATAACATAGTCTCTAAATTAGAAGAAACTAAAAAATGTGTAACAAAAGATATTTAGTATATTAAACCCTGCTTAATAGTATAGGTAACAAATCTATTTTGAGTTTTAAAAATAAGCAAACACTTTTTACTTATAGAAAACTACTTTCAAGCCCCTTACAAATAAGCCTTGTGCATCCTCCAATACAGATTCAAATCAATTTCAAATTATATTGAAATTAGCTTGATTGGGAACATATGCTGGTTGTCTGCAGCTTTAAAAAATTCATAGAAAATCAAACACCACATGTTCTCACTCATAGGTGGATGTTGAACAATGAGAACACATGGACAAAGGGAGGGGAGCATCACACACTGGGGTCTATTGGTGGGGGCCTGGGGAGGCACAGCTGGGGGATGGGGAAGTTGGGGAGGGATAACATGGTGAGAAATGCCACATATAGGTGATGGGGTAAGGGAGGCAACAAACCACATTGCCATGTATGTACCTATGCAACAATCCTGCATGATATGCACATGTACCCCAGAACCTAAAGTACAATTTAAAAAAAATTTGGTATGTACTTTAAGATATACAAAATATAATGATTAATATTTGATATTCTAAGTTAGCAAATTATTAATAATGTACTGACTGAAATAACTTTAAGCACAAGCAAATGATTATGATAATTGTTTGTGTTTATGGAATAGGAATGCACTAGACAATTTTCACTGGTGTTTTTCTGAGCAAGAATAATACATGTTCCCATGGAAATGCATGACCATTGGATTCTACAGAATGTGTATGCCAGATTGTTCAAATGGGGAAACACAGAGCTCCACCTAACATTTATACAAGTCAATAGGTTCCACGTATACTAATGGATAAAATAAAAAATAAAGGAATTAGAAAAAGGATTTCCTTCAGGTTTCTACACAGTATGTGCAATTTTCAATATTAAAACAAAAGATTAACATATTTATACAAATGTTTTCATATCTATAGAAAAAAAGAGGAGAAACAAAATTTTAAAAGGCAACAAATGGATAAAAATTGGCAATGTTTGACCAAACTTGTGAATATATTTCACATATAAAAAGCTCTTAGGAATCAGTAAGAAACTATCATTTCAATTACAAATAGTTAAAGAGCATGGTCAGTCTGGAATAAGAATATCTAATAAATGTGATTAAGAAAAAATTTGAATTCCTGTTAATCAGAGAATTAGAGGCATCTTTCAAATAAGATAATTTTTTAAAACGTCTCTCATTATAGTTTTGGGTAAAGGTTCAAGAATTATCCATTTTTAAAGGTTGTCCAAATTGGAAACATCTTTCAATTTTTTTTGTCAAAATGTGACCAAAGCTTTAAATATGTGCCCAGTCTTTGACCAAACAATTTGATTTCTTAAAATATATCTTTAGGAAATGAACAGAAAGGTAGTCATAACTTGTTAGGATGTTAATCAAATGCATCATTTATAAGGTGCTATTTTGAAACAACCTAAATATTTATTAATCATGGATGGCTTAATAAATATGCCAACATTTTACCACAGAACGCAATGCAGCTCTTTAAGATATTATGTGTGTAAGACCTATTAAGTCTTAGGATGTAAGGAGAAATTGCAAGAATAGGCAAATCCTTAGCAATAGAAAGTAGGTTGGCCTTTACCTAAAGCTGGAGAATTCGGGAAGGAAATAGTGACTGCTAATGACTATGAAGTTTGTTTCCAGGAAAGAAGTGACAATAATAATCTACAATTAATTGTGGTGATGGTTGCACAACTCTGAAAAAACCGGATAACATTCAAGTATGTGCTTTAGACATGTATATTACATGGCATATGAACTGTATTTTAACACAGCTGTGTTTTTTTGGTATTTCAATCAAAAGACAACTGAGAAACCAAAATATTTGCAACATATATCACAAATAAAGACCTAATATTCCAAATTCTTTTTTTTTGAAAGAAAGAAAAAGAGAGAAAAGAAGAAAGAAAGAATGAAAGAAAGAAGAAAAAAAAAGAATGTAAGAGAGAAAGAAAGAGGAAGAGAAAGAGGGAGACAGCCAAATTCTTAAAGAATTGTTAAAATTTGAGAAAAAGAGTATAAAAACCATGTAGAAAAGTGGGTAAATACATGAACAAGTAATTCACATAAAAGAGATAAAAACTGTAATTAAACTTATAAAAAGATATTAACTTATTCACCATAAAAGAAATGCAAAGTAAAGCTACATTGAAGATAACATTTCAAAGAAATACACACACAAAAGGAGCATATATAAAAACTGGTGAAATCTAAGTAATGGCTGTATTTTAGACCAATAATGTCATACCAATGTTAATTTCCTGTTTCCGATCACTTAATTCTGGTTATGTAAAACGTTATCATTGAAAGAAGCTGAGTACAGGGTACACTGAAAACGTACTCTTTTCACAACTTTTATATGAGTCTAAAATTATTTCAAAATAAAAGTTTAAAAAAAGATGTAAGGATGTGTTAACATTTTGAGCATAAAAAGAAAGTTATAAAAATGAATGCATATAAGATCCCAATATGTTGAAAAACATGGGCTTCAAATGAAATAAAGAAATAGAATGAAAAATTATGTTGTGGGTTTTAAAGTGATTTGTATTTGTGTATATATGTGTGGTAGGTGGGTATTTCTGTATTTTTCTAAATTTCTAACTACAACTTTTGAATAAACCTGAATAACTTTTCATCCCTGTTGTGGATTGCTTTCTGCTCTTGCCAATTTGATCAGCATAAACACTTTAATTAGATAATTTGAGTTCCCTAATGCCCTTTGGCAACACAAGCCCCAGTCTAATTCTTTTTAGTAATCAAATACGATTTGGTTTGTATGAGAGCCTTCAGAAGCATCTGCAGTATTTTCTTTTTTCCCCTCTTATTCTCATTTGCGCACACTCCTTAAACAAATCATGCCGGGGCCACAACATGGCAAAATCTCAGTAGAAACACAAGAAATTGTAAAATTATAAACCAAGGGATAACATAGCAGCTAACCTAGCTTTCTTCAAACAACTAAAATAAATGGTTTAGAAATGTATTTAATATGTGAAAAATTTAGATTCAAGGTAGATAAAGAAATAAAGATGATTATAATCAACAACATAATTGATAATTCCATTACAAACAGTAAAATAACATTCAGAGTATTATAGCACATTTATGATTAAAATAATTTCCTTTTTATTTTCATCTCATAGATAATTTTATATAAAACAATAAATATATTTCTTTTTAGCATTTTAACAAATGCATCATTGTTTCCAGGCTACACAAGGTCCTTGGGGAGCACATAAATACAAATCAAGTTAAGTCACTAACATAACACACTTACAACTTCTTCTCTTTAATTTTTTTATCCTAAATTGTGAAGAATATCTAGCTTTATTTTATGAGACTTTCTCCAATTTCCTTAGAAAAAACATTTTTAATTTTTAATTGATTTACAAAGTTCAATGTCAAATTATGGCCAAAACAATTTTTCTCACTTTCCCTCTAATAGGATCATATGACTTTAATAGCTGCTCCTTCAACTTTCTTCTTTAGTATGACTCTATTGAAAAGTAAAAATACTGCTATAAAATAAAGATGCTTTGAAATTCACCCAAGCCTAATATTCTGTGAAGTTACCATCCAACTAAGGCCCATGAGAAAGACCTTAGCATAAATTGAATTTATATATAAAAGCTCCAATTAGACCCCTGTTGAAGTCATTATCATTAGGTTTTCAATTGTGCCTAGCCACTAAAATAGTTGTTCTTACTGTGTACAATAAATGAGAAGCAACATCGAATCATAACATTTTCCAACTGGAAGGCACTTTAGAGATTAGCTATTTCAAACTGCAGTTTGCAGATGAGAAAAAGGAGTTGCAACGAGGTTAACTGATTTGCTTAGGAGCAGTTTTCAAAACTAAAATTTGTTACGAGTAGGATATGCTATGTGAGTTAAAAGATTTTGAAATATTGTGGAATATTTAATCAAATAATATCAGTTGTAGAAAATTTTTTTAAAGTACTAAAATAATTGAATTTATTCATAATGCCTGAGATTACAATGTTTTTCAGATAATTCTGTATCATTCACTTCTAAGTATTTTCTTTTTCAACATAATTTGTTTATTACTTCAAGTGCATACATCATTAAACCTTTTAGTAATCTTGAATCATCTGTGTTATGAGAAATCTTCCAATTTTACTAAAAAGCAAACTGACTTATTCACAGATTTGCTGGCTTTGCAGTCAAAACTGACTTTACAAAAAGGAAATATACAAATAAAATAGGAACTGTTTGTTCTATATTGCTCCATCTTAGAGGAGGCAGGAATCACCTAGGCCAGATCTGATACAAACAGGAAACTGAGTCATGCAAAATTTGATGGATATTGGATAAGAAATAGGAAGAGTTTAAGTGAGCAGCACCATCATACAGAAACAGATGGAACTGAGCAAAATTTTCTGAACAGATTTATAAATTAAAAGCTTAAAGTGTTGGAAAAGGTGTGAGAAGTCATCCAGACTCAATCTCCTTTTTAAAAAATGAGAAAAATGAGGACCAGCAAGGAAAAGTGACTCACTTGGCCTTTGTAATGGTCAGAGGACACATCCATGCTGAAGGCCAGGTCTTCTGCAATCTGTTCGATTACTTTGACCTCTCTCTACCATGGAGACAAGAGGACGTAGGTATTTGTGGGATAGGGTACATGTGAAGTCCAGGACAGAGTAGCAGGCCAGGGAGCATCCAGGCTGCAATCTGAGAGTGCGGCTGGGGTCTCAGAGTGTCTGGTTGGTACGTCTGGTTCTCCATACACTAGATGCTCAGAGACTAGTGACTTATGGTCTTTGGACTCTGTAAATTAAAGTCATTTCTTTCTCTAGCAAAATTATCATGGTTAGTTGATTTTTGGAGATGATTGACAGAGAGTCCATAATATATAAGCTGTGGAATTACCACTACCACTCCCAGGACCTCTAGCTTTGCTGATAAAGTAGCTGATATTTTTGGGCAACGTGATTCTGGAAAATGCGATAAATATATCCACTTACACACTATAATCATCTCCCTCAGGATCCCACTCAGCTTCTGCCACACTCCCCAATCCAGCCTTCCACCCAACTTTTTGAAATGGTGCTGCCTTTGAATACAGAACCACATGGGGAAAAAAATGTCCCAGAATATTTCTAATAAGTCTAATAATTCTAATTTGTTTAGGCTTGGAAGTTTCTAAGACCCTTGTCAAAGTCAGGATCATTTGGATTTTCCCTTAGTAGTATGGTATAGATAATAAAGATCGCCTTCTCCATTAAGGACTTTTATAACCCACTAGCTATTTATTCTAAACTTCCTTCATCAACCTGTTTAATCATTACTGCTGATAGTAAGTCTCTGGATCATATTATTTGCCTGCCTACTCCACACTTAAGGCTAACACAAACTTAACTTTAATTCTGGGACAGGGTTCCAATCTCTGGAATGTATCAGATGCAATGTTGAAATAAAGGACAGAGCCAGAAAGCCAATGATAACACAGTGATGAGCTTTATTCACCATCAAGTTTATGGAAGATTGTGAAGAAACAGACAGTAGGGCCAGGAATAGGTCAAGAAGGGATACTTAAAAACAACATTGACTTGAAGGTGCTAGATAAAGTTAAGTTCCTACACATGTTGATTTAGTAGCCCTCCGTGTTAGCCTGCTCCACAGTGCTATGAAGAAATACCTGAGACTGGATAATTTATAAAAGAAAGAGGTTTAATTGACTCACAGTTCTGCATGGCTGGGGAGGCCTCAGGAAACATATAATCATGATGGATGGAAAAGCAAACATGTCCTTCACATAGAAGCAGCAAGGAGAAATGCAGAGAAAGTCGGGGAGATGCCCCTTACAAAACCATCAAATATCATGAGAACTTACCAGTCATCACAAGAACAGCATGAAGGTAACTGCCCCCATGATTCAATTACTTCCCTCTGGGTCCTTCCCATGACATGTGGGGATTATGGGATTACAATCCAAGATGAGATTTGGGTGGGGAAACAAAGGCAAACCCAATCACCATCACATACCAAATGCTTAGCATTCCCAGTTCTTTTGCCTTTTCAAATGCTCTCAGAAAAATGGAGATTGCAGAGAAGGCTAAACCAGACCAGAGTACTTTGACCTCTCTGCACTGTGGATACCAGAGGACACAGGCTATTGTACCTGTGAGGTCAGGGATAGAGCAGCAGGCCAGGGAGCATCTAGGCTGCAATCTGTGCATGTGGTCTCTTCTGCAGCTGCTCCACCTTCCTTTTTTTCTGGGCATTCAGGCTGCTGCTCATTCTTTCTGCAGTGGCCACCTAGGACCTCTTGCCTTCTGTGGCCTCTGCAGATCTTATGCTTCCATCAGTGATTTTCTTTTTTACTGACCTTTTCTTCCTTTTCTTCTCATTGTTCTCTCAAGCCAGTAAGCAAACACCTTCCTTTTCTAGTGTTCAGCCATCAGTGAGTGTATCCCTAGACCCAATAGCAGAAGCTGTCCTTGTCCAAGCAGTGCTTTACAGTTTGCCACATGCTCATAGCACCCAGAGACTGAGAAAGGTGTAGCCAATTGTACTCAGCTCACTGCACTGGAAACCACTGCCATTCTCAACTCAAATATCTTACCTGCTGCCTTCCTGCCTACCATCTGTGCCCTGATTCTGAGCCTGGCACCCTCCACCAAACCCCTAACATTCTATTCTTCTAGTGGCCTTTATCTATTAGAAAACCCATTATGCCATCTTGAATTGTGGCATCGGGAGATAATTTGTCAAACACCTTTGTCAGTATAATACATCTGAATCTCAAGTACATGTAAGGTTCATATTCTTGCATTCTTAGGAAGAATCACCGTCCAGGCTGTTTATGAAACAGCCATCATGGAGATGGCTGAGCATTTTGTATTTTGACTATTTTGCTCACTAGTATATGTATGCACTATGACTTCATTGACTGTATTTGTATATTTATATATTTAACTGCATTTTTATAACTAGACTTACACAGAAAATTCTAACAGTGTATCTTGTCATCTCCTACACAATTCTTTCTACTAAGTAAATGCTTCATTAGAGGATTCTTGATTACTCAAAATAATGAACAAAGCAAATGATGTGACTAAATCAAAATGGAAAATAATTTAAATTATTTGCTTACTTTATTTGTATTTACAAGTGACCATGAACAGAGCTATTCAGGAATCTATGCCACTGCAAGACTGTGGTGCTGCTGTCAAGTCCTATTGAATTGTACCATTTTTCACCTCACTTCTCTGCAGCATTACCTTTTGTTTCTCTCTACGCTATTGATCAAGAGAATCAATTTTACAATTGAGGAAAACCGTCAGACTAAATAGAACTTTGTTCAATTGTTCTTATGCTAAAGTTCACTATCTTTCTGCCCATACTTTCCCAGGCTGAAAGAAGTAATTAAACATTTTAGGATAAAAGGTTTTCCCTTTCAATACTAACTGGCCTGTGGGCTGCATTTAGTGATAACTGTAAACAGGAATGACAATAATGTTAATAAACTTTAAGGAGAGAAAATGACTCAATAAATGAGAAACCAAGATTAGTTGTATTTAAACTATCCTGAGGTTAACCAAGGTTGAGTATCCATTCTTTTAGTTCCCATAAAAATAAAGTTGGCTTTGGTTTTCACTGAAAAAAATTCTTCATACAATCAAGGCTGTTTCAGAAGTTTCAACCAGCACTAATAAAAGGTCTTTTCTGTACAGTTACATTGCCTTAAGAACTATGATTAGAAAACCACTGTGGTAAAAAGAAAATGGGTAAATACAATATAATTAGTTGGTCCTACAGTCCCACAATCTTTCTAAACAGTATTGCAGCTTAATTTGTACAGGAGTCAATGACACTTTATACTAGCACCATACCATAGAGAACATTTTGGATTTCCACTTTAATTACTGCATTACAATAACAGAATAGAGTGTTTCCAAAAGCCAATGGTGCTCCAATATTCCTCATACTTTCTGCTTCTACCTAAAGTAAAAAGTGCTTCAGATAGAGTACAAACAGAATAATCTGCAGCAAACTAAAATCAGTACTAGAATAGTAATAAAAATGCTACATATGTAATAAGATGAATTATGTTACATGTGCTAAATAATAACTGACTTTTCTCAACTAGTCAAAACAGTTACTTTTAAAACTATAGTGGTTTTGAGTTTTATAATTAGTTAGAAATTATATTTTAAAAGAAAAAAAAAGCTGACATTTTTCTAAAAGAATAACTTTGGTATTTCTCCTTCAGAAGTACAGTGAGGAGATGGTTATACGGTTATAATTCTATAATTTCTGCAAGTTTACAATAACCTTACACGTGGTCAGAGGCTATTATTTAAAGATACTATATTCAATATTACATCCTCCTCATTTCCATGGTTCTGCATATACAAAAAAAACACATTTTAAAATTTAAAGTATATCTGTGTTGGAAATATTGGCAGATTTATGAACACCATTTATGATTACTGGCAACACACAGAAAAACAACTGAAAACATCCAGTAGAGTCACATATAGATTCATTATATCTATCTGATCATTTATTTCTTTGGTTTGAAACAGGATTTAGGTAAATATAAACTGCACTCTTGAATTAACGTGAGCACTTAGCGATGCTCCCTAGACTTGGACTTGATGGATATCTAACTTGTTCAGGAGCTATTGTGACTAGGGAATCATGGTGTACTAGTTTTTTTCTTTTTAATACACTCACATGAAAAAGGTGATTCCTGACATTTACACAATAGATACGTTTGTATATTATAAGTCATGCCCTAAACCACCTTCTGTGGGCCAAATTCAAAATTTTATGCCAGAATTGACTAAGAGTGATTTAGAGATACCCATGGAGGTTTGAGTAAGGGAAAGAAAGTCAGCACTCATGGGGTAGCCGTGACATTGTTCATTTTTAGTCTGTTATTTGTAGCAGCACCAGCCAAGCCAAAAAACAAAATGCTTTCTGACAATTCTCACCGCAGTATATTCACAGTCTTTTCTCCTCTACTTTCTCTTTTCCACGCTGAGGGGTCCCATGCAGATTCCTAAGACTCTTGGACATCTACCACTTCATACATTGTCACCCTCACTGCCAGAATCCCCTTATCCAACCTAATCTGCCAGTATCCCCTTATCCAAATTAATCTCTTCTTTCTTTCCAAACCCTTCCCTCTTCCTCAGTCCCCATTCAATTTCAGGCTGTGAGAACAGCAATAAAAAAAAGACAACTTGCAGTGCTGCTATAGAAGACAGCTAGAGAGTTTCCCAAAGGCGGCCACACACATAAGCATGAGATACCCCACTCACTTTTCCCTTCACCATGCCCTAGCACACTACAGGCATCTAGTCCAAGTGATTTAATGACTGCAAGCCAGCCAGCATTCAGATCAAGTCCCCATGGAAAGAATCAGACTAAAACAATGTTCCTGTGAGAGAGGGAGGCTCATGGCTTGACTTCTATTTTTCCCAGGAGAGAATGGGCAGGCAACCACCTCTCCTGCTGCCTGTGAAGGTCTGAACTCACCCACTGCAACACGTGAACCCTAGAAGGCAAAGGCACTGCCAGCTGGAATGATGCTTAAGAGATAGTATTTGTTGATAGCTTTCCCAAAGTGAAATATTATACCCATACCATAAAAAAGTCTATTGTATTTTTTCACACATTTAACTTTTCAACCATATTTTTATGATATGTTTTATATCACAATGTATGGGTTGGCTATAGCCAACAAAAGATAAAACAACTTATGAATCTATATGCTTTCCTTACAATTCTTAAATTGCTTTGCAATTTAAAACATTCTCCCATTGCAGCAGGACTTTCCGAAAAAGCAGTGGAAAAAAAAATATATTCTTTATGTATTACCTTGTTTTTTCAGGGGACAACATTTGAGTAATTTTGATTATAACTTAAATGACATTAAGGCCAACAAATTGATTTAAAATATTTATAGTGTGTTTAAAAGTTACCTTTAAGAAGTTTCACAGGACAAACTATACTTCCTGAGCAAAACTTACAGCAGTTTTATGACCTTCCCAAAACATATAGGTCAGTTCCTTTGAGAAATCTTCTATGAATGCCAGGCTTTCAAGCAGTACAATCATGATTTCTTTTAGTTTTCAGAACAATTTTGCTAAATTTTTTGGAAAAGAATAGTACTGTTAAATTCATATGTATTTTATAACGGCTTTCTACCTAGAAACTCATGTTCTGTATATGATTTTGAGGGGGAAATTTTTAATGTTTTTTTTTCTTTTCTTTGTGGTTAAAACTTATGATTAAAGTATATAGAGAAAACACATTTGTGTCCCTAGGACAAGTCAATAAAAAGGAAACTTACAAGATGAGTATAGATCTTTTAAGAGAGCAGGCAGAAAGAAGTTGGTGAGATCTATCAAGAAGTGTCTGCCCCAAAATGCCTCAGGTATCCCACTCTTCACTACAACCAACAATAAATCGAGGAGACACAGAAAATGTGGACATACTGTGGGCACGGTGGCTCATGTCTGTAATTCTAGCACTTTGGGAGGCTGAGGTGGGCTGATCACTTGAGGTCAAGAGTTTGAGACCAGCCTCACCAACATGGTGAAACTTTGTCTCTACTCAATATACAAGAAAAAAAAATGAGCTGGGTGTGGAGGCATGTACTGGTGGTCCTAGCTACTTGGGAGGCTGAGACAGGAGAACTGCTTGAACCTGGGAGGTAGAGGTTGCAGTGAGCCACAACCCCACCACTGCACTCCAGCCTGGGTGACAGAAAGGGACTTTGTCTCAAAAAAAAAAAAAAAAAAAAAAAAAAAGGAAAAATAAAATGTGGACATACTTTCATAGGGTATCACAATGAGCAGTGAAGGGAATATAGTCAATCACTGTACTATCTCCTGCTGCTGTTTATTTAAATAATCTGTATTTTTATAAAAATTGACATTGAATGCTATATGAGGAGCCTAAAATGTTCTAATTATATCAACCTCATTGGTTCTGACATACATCTAAAGAAAGGACACAGTAGTGCCAACATCAAGAATCATGACCAGCAATTTCATCTAACCTTGTGATAGCCCTGACAGTTCATCGAGTGATTTTATGAGCAGCATTTTAGGGTAGATACACACATAGGATTAGCACTCCCAGTTTACAGGTAATAATATCAAAGCTCTGAGGCAACAAACAGCTTTCTGACATTAATGAGACAGCAGAAAGTCACCTGCAGCTTTCTGAGTACAAGTCTAGGTTTATTTTTTCTACATCCTACACTACGTAAGCCCCTCAAAATGAACTCAAATAATCAAATCTCCTGTTGTAATTTGCCAATGCATGCATTTTCTACATTATTATCTCATCATTCCCCACCATATAAAATATTTGTTTATAGAAAGAAAGAGAAGTAAAATTTGCTTATCACTCACTACATGGTAGGTAGGACATTTTAATGACTTTCATATGTATCATAACGATATATTAAAATTTACTATCTTTCATTAATATATATTTTTCTAAGAAAAAAATGAACATAATTACTATTATCCCTTTTGCTTCTAAAACTTTTGGCTATAGGTTATTTATTTAATTAGGATAATTCCTAATTAATCAGCAACAATTTTATGCCAGCTTATTTTTGGTGAAGAAAATCTAACCTACAGATTTTTTTCAAGTGTAATGACATTTTTATGAATACTAAGTTTAATAGCTCATAAAGTTGATATGATGTTATGCTTCATGGACATTTAATAAAACATTTATTCATTTATTACAGATTTTGCCTTTTTAAAAATAGGTTCCAGGGAAAATCTCCTTTCCTCATCTCAAACTTTTTCTCTTACAGCCACTGAAAAATCTATTTCCCGACCACTCTGCTGCAGTGCCTGATAAATAAAGCGGCCTGGGCACAGTGCCAGGCACTTCACAGACCTTATCTCACAAAATTATCTGCCCAGTGAAAAAAGAATGCTGGGCTTCAGATTATAGGTTACAATAGCAAACCCCCACAGAAATCTAGAAAGTGAGGGACAATATCCTAGGGAATTCCTATCACACCAGTAATTTCAGTGTTCCTCTATTTGAATAACAGTTTAGTTCAGGTGGACAAATTGTGTGAAAGATATAGGATACATGGAAAAAAATGGATAAAATCCTTTTCTCCTCTTTAAAAATGTTACTGGCAATAGTAGTCAAGTATGGACTTCATCTGATTAAAATGTACCATTATATGGGTTTATTAGCCATGTCAAATATGTCATACCAATGGAAGATCTCAGGTATATTGGGTGCAGGGTATACCAGAACTCGCTGAACAACCTTTGCAAGCCTTCTGTAAACCTGAAGCTATTCTAGAATAAAATATTTTTATAAATCCAATTAAAATAAAAATGTTTAAAATAGAGAGCAAGTCACTAATAATCTTTCCTGTATCCTCTCCCTTTCCTTCCATTCTCTTCATGGACAATTCAGTCACAGAACCGTTAGGTGGGGCAGTGTTAACTGCCTATGGAGAGAGCAGCCTGTTAAGGGATGGTGGAATTTAAGCAAGGTGAATGAAGCATCCACACAGGAAGAAGGCACAGCAAAGGGGATTCGGAACCCAGTGTAGTAGGTAGGACATCTGCATGTGAGTGCAGCTTGGCATGGGGTAACAGAGTCTGAGCAGGGTGATGAGGGCATTCATGCAAGGGGAAGGCTGAATGAGGAGTATTAAATGTAAAGTTGGGTAAGGAGGATATCCTGCCAAAAGGAGGAGTTACCTGGTGTGAGATATTAGTCTGAACAGGATACCAAGAGCATTCACCAGCAAGAGGCCTGGTACCAGGTGACAGAGACTAAGAAGGGTGAAAAGAGTGTCCACACTTTGATAAAGAATGACCAAAACGGGATTTCGGAGCTTGACAAAGGTAAAAAGGGCTATGTGAATGGGTGTCCTAGAGTGCACTGACAGAGCATGAGCAGGTTAAAGACCACGATCATGCAGTGGGAGAGGAAGGCAGTTTGTCATGGGAAGACAGAACCCAAAAGAGCAGGGAGGTACACATGTGCAAGAGGACAGCCAAGTGCAGTGTGTGGGAACCTAAAAAGGCTGAAAAAGTGTTATCCAGAGGGTGGCACTGGACAGTGAAGGAGTCAGAAAGGTGTCAGAGCCTGAGAAGGTGAAGAAGGACATTGGCAAGGAGGGGCTACCTTGTGTGGGATGTCAGGACATGACCAAGTGGGGAAGGGTGCCCACAAGGGGGAAGAAACAGCAACAATGTGAGATTGGTTACATACAAGGGGCATTATACATAATAATAATATATATATTCAGATAATAATATATCTAACATATAGTTTTATATATATATATATATATATAAATATATATACATATCCTAATAATAACATAGCCTGACACTAATTTTAACTTCCATTCTAATAAGGAAAACTTGACTTGAAAAACTGTACTGGGTTTCAGGTATTTAACACAATAAATTGTATTCTATGCCTAGCTTTTGTCCAAGTTATGTTTTGTTGCACTGAATTTCTACAGAATCATATGGGTAGCATAGATAAGAGATTACAATTAAATAATAAAATGACATTTTAAAATATTTTATATAGAGAATATAAGCATATGTAATTTAATATATTTTATGATATATATAACATTTAGAATATTTTATTGTAATTTTTATCTATGCCATATATACATATATGTGAGAATATGTAAGAATATGCATAATATATATGCATATGTACAAGAACATATACATGTATGTAATATATATACACTCATATTTATAAGAATATATATATATTATTTTTAAACCAAGAAATTTGCAGGAAAAGATTAATCCCCAGAAATCATTCCACTAAAAGCTCAGGACAAAAAACAGGGTCCTGTACAAAATTTTTCTTGTGTGTCATTTATGAACTTCACATTTTTTGTTTTGTTTTTGTTTTTTCAACATGAAAGAAAAGGCAAAAAAAAAGTTTAAAAAAATGCAAGTCTTTCTATAGGAAATGAAGGAGAAGAAAGGAACTTTTAATGGATGACAGATTACATTAGGCACTTAATATTATCATATTTTGCTTTACACAACTTTAAGTAGGCATTGACATCTATTCACATTTTTAAAATTAGAAAATTTTTAACAGATTTCATTCAAAGCTTACTGATTCAATTATAATAAAATATAGAAGCCAAGTTTAAACCCTAAATTGTCTTTACATGAAATCCTTCTTTTCAATGAACTAAGCTGCCTCAACTGAGTCTCATCTTAATCTATGAATAGAAAAAGTGCTATCATTATTAACCTTTATGTGTGTGTGTGCGTGCGTGTGTGTGTGAAGGGAGGTAAGAGACAGTGACTGGTTCATACGGTTTTATGAATAGAAAGATTATACATCAAACCTTGGTCATGGAATGGAAATAAACTTGCTCCCTAACAGAGTCATGTAAGAATGACAGTAACACATTATTCCAAAGAGTCTACATTCTTTCATGTATTATTCAGTTTGGTTAAATAATAGCCAGATGTACACCTTTTTAAAGCTGTTTGATCTTTGGATAAATGTATAAAAGCATATATACTGTTCTTTTACCAGAAATATGAAAAGTCTTATTCACCTGACAAAACGTTTTCCAGATACAGCATCTACTGACATGATAATTAGCCAATAGGAGTATATAACACATTACAGCCAGAAAGTAAGTACTATTAATGTCAATTCTGCATACATTTCTCTCAAATCAGAATCTTCACACTTCCAGAAATGTCTTATGTTTGTTTCTTCCTGAGTACTATTTACCTGACGGTGCATTGGCTATGCATGTCAAGAATTCACTACAAAATCCAGTGAGTGCAAATTCACCGTTTTTCTTCAGCATTTAAAAATCCAAATAATTATGCATGAATTCTTGTTAAGGGTCTTAGAGTAGTCAAGTGTATAACAACCATACAACTAATTTAGCATCTTTAGTAGATAAAAGATACCCTGCAGATAAGAATAAAATATATTTATGTGGATCTTGAAAATATTTCCAACTTACAGCTTAAAAAGGAAAGGATATGACTTGAAACATTGTCCTAAGTTTCTAGTATTTAATACACTTCTTTTCTATGTCTAACTTTTATCCAAGAAACATTTTGTTATGCTAAATTTTAACAGAATAATATGAATATCACAGATTGGTAGAGAGAAAAGAGTTTATCTCAAAAACATGAAGACATTGATGCCATGTAAAAACAACTACAGTAAGAAAGTCTAGATAAGAAAATATAGTAAAATAGCACTTAAAATATTTAGCAAACTGCACATAGAAAATTAAATATGTTTTAAAAACTCTAAGATTTATGGGAAACTTTTTTATTTTAAAATTGAAATATAATTGACATTTCATGTAATTTGCTATTTTTTTAATTGTGGCAAATTAAATTAAAATTTACCACTTTAATCATTTTTGAGTTTACAGTTCAATGGTGTGAGGTATAGTCAAATGTCTGGAACTATTTTATTTTGAAAAATAGAAATTGTATATCCATTAAAACACTCCCCATTTTCCCATCTCCTTGGTCCCTAGTAATCACCATTCTACTTTCTGTTTCTAGGAATTTGACTAATTTAGATACCTCATATAAGTGGACTCAAACAGTATTTGATTGTCTGTGTTTGTGACCGGCTTATTTCACTTGGCATAATGTCCTCAAGGTTCATTTGTGTTATAGAATGTGGCAGGGTTTTCTTAAGGCTGAACAATATTCCATTGCGTATATCTACATACATACACACACACATAAACACATATGTTAACATATCACACATTTTGTAATCCATTCATTCATCAATATACAGTTGTGTTGCTTCTGCTTCTTAGCTATGGTGAATAATGTTGCTATAAACATGGATGGGCAAATATCTCTTGGAGACCCGACTTTTGATTATTTTGGCTACATATCTAGAAGTGGGATTGTTGAATCACCTGATAAATCTCTTTTTGTGTTTTGAAAAAGCTTCATAGAATTTTCCATAGTGGTTGTACCATTTTATAATCCCACCAACAGTGTATAAGCATTCCAATGTTTCCACATTCTTGTCAACACTTGTCATTTTCCTTTAATAGTAGCCATCAATAATGGGTGTTAAGTGCACATTTATTTTAAATGTGGGTAATGGACACTATATTACCAGAAATATTAAAGAAAAAATTAAATGCCTTTTAGACTGGATAAAGTTCAACTTCTTTCAGAATGGATGAAGGACAATCTTCCTTGGATTCACAGGGATGGATTATTGACTGGTGCCCAAGTACTCAACTATTATACCATGAAATCTATTTTGGCTGTCTTAGGAAAGGCTGTACCACTCCTACATGATTTTAATCACTCTGGTAAAGGCCACTGTAACAACAGCAGTGAGAACAGAAGGGGAAATTCCCAGTGCATATGAGCATGTATCCACAAAAGATATTACCCGGCATATGATCATCAAAAAGTTCTCAAATTGATATTTTTTTGAATTTTATTTTAAGTTCTGGGGTACATGGGCAGGGTGTGCAGGTTTGTTACAGACCTAAATGTGTGCCATGGTGGTTTGCTGCACCTATCAACCCATCACCTAAGTATTAAGCCCAGCATACATTAGCTATTTTTTCTGATGCTCTCCCCTCCCCTGTCCCACAGGCCCCAGTGTGTGATATTCCCCTTCCTGTGTCTGTATGTTCTCATTGTTCAGCTCCTACTTATGAGTGAGAACATGCAGTGTTTGGTTTTCTGTTCCTGTGTTAGTTTGAAGATAATGACTTCCAGTTCCATCTATGCCCCTGCAAAGGACATGATCTCATTCCTTTTTATAGCTGTATAATATTCCATGGTATATATGTACCATCTATTCTTTATCCAATCTATCACTGATGGGCATCTGGGTTGATTCCATATCTTTGCTATTGTGAATAGTGTTGCAATGAACATCCCATACATGTATCTTCATAATAGAATAATATATATTCCTTTGGGTATATACCCAGTAATGGGACTGCTAGGTCAAATGGTATTTATGGTTCTAGGTCTTTGAGGAATCACCACACTGTCTTCCACAATGGTGGAACTAATTTACATGCTCACCAACCAGTGTAAAAGCGTTCCTATCTCTCCGCACCATCTGTTGTTGACTTTTTAATAACTGCCATTCTGACTAGTGTAAGATTGTATCTCATTGTAGTTTTAATTTGCATTTCTCGAATGATCAGTGATGTTGAGCTGTTTTGCATGTTTGTTGGCTGCAATGGCATTTCTGACAACCCCAGTGCAACACTTTGATGCAATGGCAGGGTCTTTGCTAGGTTCAGTCAGAATTAACATAAGAGCACCTCACATCTTAAATTCAACTGTTTCTGATAACAAAACTAGTATCTGTTTAGTTTAATTAAAAAAAAAAACATTTCTGAGATGTGGCATTCTAATTTTGGTGGGTTTCTCAGTGTACCCTATCAAGGGTTTAACTAAGAAGCAACTCCTGGGCATAAACTGGTTCATCTTTCTGTAGGATGACTTGAAAATTGTGTCAAACCCTTACAAAATACATAATCATTTTTTCACATATTTTACATCTGAAATTACTTAAATTGTAAACGAATGAACTAAAATTAAGATTCAAAGATGTTCATAGACTGTCGCTTATTTTAACATAAAAGTAGGCAATTTAAAATGCTGAAGATTAGAAGATTGTTTTAAAAAGTGCATTTCTGCATTGGAATTTATGCAGCCATTAAACATAAAGGTATTGCTTTATGGTTTATGCTTTAATACTTTTTTATGCTTTTTTTTGTGAGACAGGGTCTCACCCTGCTGCCCAGGCTAGAGTGCAGTGGAACAATCACAGCTTACTGAAGCTTTTATCTTCTTGGGCTCAGGTGATCCTCCCACCTCAGTCTCTCGAGTAGCTGGGATTACAGGAGTGTAGCAGCACACAATGCTAAATTTTGGGGGGTATTTTTGTAGAGATGAGGTTTTGCCATGTTGTCGAGGCTGGTCTCGAACTCCTGCGCTCAAGCAATCTACCTGCCTTGGCCTCCTAAAGTGCTGTAATTAGTCATGAACCACCAGGCTCAGCTCTTTTTTATGCTTTTTATATTCTTTTACCTTGTCTTTAAATATATTTTAATGTACTTTTAGTTCTTATTTACATTTTACTCATAGTAACAGGAATTCATAATGTTACGAAGTGGTAAAAGCCAGGTCGAAAACCACAATTATAATACAAGGTAGAAAAAAAGCCTGACTGTGTTGAGTGAGTGTGTGCAACATCAGCAAGGATACATGTTAACTAAAACTCATTTCAAACTAAACACATCTATATTCAATTGCAAATACAGAGGAGCAACACAGAATATGGGTAGCAGTTAATTTATCTGGATTATGAGATGTAAGTGAGCATCATCTTCTTAGTGCCTATGTTTGATTTCTAAGTTTTCTGTAAGAAATGTCTATTACTTGTGTCATATAAAACAATAAAGGAGTGGAAACTTGGCATGAATACATGAGAGCAATTCCTCTGGCTTGTCCATAGCTACTTGGCCTTTGGACTTAGAAAGGTCAGGCTGGTTACCGCTATTGAAGATGGCCACCTTCCACTGCTAAGAGAAGCAACTGTGCTGAAAGGCTGGGAACACTTGGGGCAGGAGGCTTTCACTCTTAACTATGTGTGTTGACTTCTATCTCCTCACGTTCTGGTAAGGGAGAAGACTAATCAATACTGTCAATAAAAAGTGTTTCTGTGTCCTTGAGAGAAGCTTTTATGCATAAAAAATTCATCGGTTTACTTTGGTTTTAAAGGTTAATATTAAACTTGTCAAATTAGCAAATTCAAAAACCTGACTTACCCTTAAGTTTTTAGCATCAATTTACAAATTGTCAGTCTAGTATATTTTAATAGTGCCTTATAAGAGGATTTCAACTGATCATTGGCCCAATTTTTAAAAACCCTTCCATTAAAGACAATTCCTTTAAAATTGCCTGGCTGACAAATCAAATATCTCAGAAGGTAGGTAGACAGGTAGGTAGGTAGGTAGGTAGGTAGGTAGGTAGATAAATGATAGATGACAATAATAGATTCTGTATACATATATAAAATCTTAAATGTTTCAATGCTATATAAAAGTTGGTAAGATTTCAAATAAAATAACAGATCTAAATCAATTACTCAGTTATACATTTTAAGATGGAATTAAAAAGCTAACTTGTTACTTAGTAAGGCAGATTCTGTTTCACATTAGAAATCCTTAAAATACCAAGTATGTACAGACCTTTTGTTAATATAAAAATGTTGCTGCCAAATTTAGTTATTTCAGATATTTCTACTGCAAATTATAAATCTTCCAGGGTTAAAAGAATTGTATCTAAGAAGGAAATAATGATATCATACAAACTTTTTTGAGGTTACCTTCTTAGCCAACTGAAGATCTATATTGATCCGGGATTTCAACCCAGTTGCTGACTGTATTTTGTCAGTGCCACCAAGGGTCACTTTGAGCCCTACACATAGTCTATAAAAGGGACTTAATAACTTACCAATGGTTGAGTTCATAACTCTTATAAGCCACATAGCTCTTATTCACAGCCTTACCTAATTCCTAAGTGAAGGTTGACTTTCATCCTGCTATCAGTACCACTTAATTAAATCTAATATGTTAAGTCACTGCTCCATTCCACTCTGAATTCTTTTTAGATTCTTTTCCAGTAGGAGTAAAATTTCATTGCATTTTACATATTTTTCACAGCTTTTAATCACCATGTCTAATGTCTACTGACAAATATTTGTATATCCACATTTATTCTGGATACATAATGCAAGAGTAAGAAGACAGTTAAATCTCAGTACATTGTTCAATTTGGAGGTGAGATCTCACTCCCTTCTTGCTACTCTACCCTCTACCCCAGACAAGGTGATAACATAATACTTAGACAACGCCTAGGAAAGAAGACCTACGTTTAAAAAAATATCCAGACTACTTCTCTGGTTTACCTTTCAGAAGAGAGAAAGTGAGTACATACGTGAGTGTAGGCCTGACTGCTGGCCCTTCAATGTGGTGTTATTTGAGGTTCACTGCGTTAGAGCCACCACGCTGCTCTTCACCCTGTAGCTCACACTGACAGCACCCAGACAGTTTACAGCTTAGTGAAGCCTTTTCCACTTCAGTTGTAGGAACTCCTTTGACCAGAGAATTTAATGGCGAATAAGAAAAATTGCTTCCTTATATTTAGAATACCTTGTTTACACCTTCCTGAGGACAGAAAGGTAAAACAGACTTGATTATGCACATGATTTTACTTTAAAAACAATTATTTTCTGATTCTCAATCCCAAAATACTGTTGGAAATCTATAAAGCTGTCTATAATCTTACAGAAGAGTTACAGCATGAGACCTTTTGTAATGTATAGCTCTCACCAACATAGGAGTGCTCTAGTTTTATCTATGCCATGAATAAAATGACACTGGTACCCAGCACCAGGATTATCATCCACTTACTCAGAAAATAATGGTTAATTTAAGATAAATAGATGCTGGCTTCAGATACTCTGATTGTATTTCCCAGATATTGCTGCAGCAACATTCTCTCCTCTCAGAGGTTATAAAGTATTCAGAGCAATCATTCTTTTCTATTCACGTAACACAAAGCATTCAAGATTTAATCTAGCTCTTCTGTATGGTATGGTTGAATTTTATTTGACTTTGCCATCACCTCACTCCTACAAAATTCTTTCTCTTTTAGTTTTTTACAACAAACTTGTTTGTGTTCCCTTTATTGCTCACCTTTATATTTCATTACGGAAAAAAAATTGCTTAACTATAAAATAGTAAAATTATACCAATTAAAATAAATTTGAAAGTCAAAATAGAAAACAGCAATCATGGCCTGAAGCTAATGTTTTAAAAGTTTGCAGAGCATGGCTATGCTTTAGCTTTCCCTTAAAATATTTCATTTTTTTCTAAAGACTGGCTTTCTAAAATATAGGTTAAAAGTGTAAAGCCACGTTCAGTCAAAAAATATATTGATTTTTAATTTTTTAAGTCACCAAGAAAACAGTTTTTTGAAGGCAGAGAAGATATGCACTAGGGCAGAGACCTGCACTTGAATTCCAATATAATAACATGGTCATGAGGAATTTTCCTCTCTTTGTGAGGCATAGGTCTTGGAGAATGACCTTATAAAAAATGTAAAACTAGCCTGGTTCTCAAATAGATCACTGGAGGCAAATTTCTAACAACAAAGATGAGTCACTGAACACAAGTCACACCATTGGCCTTAACCTCTAGAAACTCATTAAATATCACCTCCCTGGACCCTGTGAGCCTGGGATCCAAAACAGGCCTTCAGTCTGGTCAAGAGTCAAAGCTTAAAGGTATGGTTTCTTTCTACTATGATGCTGGCTTATTACTGAAAAGTTTTAGGAACTTTTCAACAACAACAACACACACACACACACACACACACACACACACACACACACAGATGCAGACTCAAATGAGATAGACATTAAATACGGGTCCATGGTAGTAGATATAATATTTTGAGAAGCAGGTGAGAGATTTAACCCATGTAACAGTGACTAGGCAAGGCTATTTCTCTACCTTATATTAAGAGTTCACAATTTTAAGGATTGAGTAATCCAAATAATTTTAATATTTGACTCTGAAACTAATCATATGATTTTTATAATTTTAGCTTTATAGTTATGCTTTTATTCACCTTATAAGATTAATGATTAGATTTTTCTGGGTATACCACAACTGAACAGTGGAAGGGATATAGCCAATTGAAAATTAAAATGTTCAAATAGAAAATACACAGAAATAATAATGATTTCTACTAGCTAAATCAATGGGTTAGAAATAAAGTTCTTACAGTTAGGTCAGCCACTATCTTAAAGAATGTGGAACTTAAAATCTCCTGAGGTAGAAAAAAAAACAACAACACAAAGCCATTATCCATATTTCAGCACACAAGAAACATGGAGCCCAGAAGAGCTTTGCCTAGGAACTCTCTTGGAACATGTACCCCTACTGAAATGGTCTCCATGAGGCCAACAATGGCACTAATGTAGGTAAGAGGTACCTGTCACTGAGACAAAGAATTATAATGATGGGTGAGACATGGACCAGGGAGGCATTCATGACGATGATGGTGGAGGACAGGTACCTATACTTCCCCTATCTCTGAGATCTTACTCTAGATCCCTGAGAACGCGCTCTCCCTATAGAAGCAGGCACCATCCCCACTGTGCTCTGCTTCATCAACCTAATATATTTTCACAAAATAGACTTCACAAAAAGTGATCGTACCTCATATTCACATGTATTAAAACAATGATACATGAGTCACAATTGTCACAACCGCTAATGTTAGTAGATACAGTTTCTAAAGAAACGTGGAGTTATCTTGAGTTAAAATGGGCAAAGGGGCTTTAAATTTAATGGATGCTGGAAAAGTTTCAGGATAATAAAGGTTTGCTGGATAAATTAAAGCAAATCTGTCTAGGCATCTAGGACAGAGCCAATCTTTAAAAATATTTTGTTATTTTCACTGTACTATTGGTTTAGTTACACGGAACACAAATGATATGTTATTTAGACTTGGATTAATATTACTATTTTAAAAAGAAATACCGTTTAAAGTTCCAAATTCTAGCCTAGACCCTCATTGCATATACAGAGTATAATAATGTTTTGTAGGGCATACCTGACAATAAAATTTCTGACTTCCCAAAACTAGTCACCATTAAATGTGCAACTGATTGTCTAACTTCACCACTTAAAACATTTAATGGTTCTCAATACCAAGTGTCACAAAATTAAGATTCCTGTAACTTCTTTTAGAATAGCTCTAGCACCGCTATATCCACTTAAATTTTTACAACATATTAAAACTCTAGTGTGAAATATTATCTGCTTTAGTATTTTATGTATACATGTTCTTGGCAACTTTACTATAAAGTAAGGAACTTGAAGTCAGTAATATCAACCTCTTTTTGCCATGGTTTTCTTCATTGCAAACAGAGTATGTTATGTCAGTGATACCAAGTTCCCTTCCAGCAATAGACTTATACTAGTCAAATTTTTTCCAATCCATGTGATAACTGTTCAAAGGTAAGCCAAAAGGAAGAACTAAAATAGATATTAGCTTATTGATAATACATTTTACCATAATAGGTTATATGGACCTGAGTAATGAAATTGTGAAAATATTACTCCAATCATATTAAGATTTGTATGTGTAAAGCAACTTTGCTATTACACAAAGATTTTAAGTCATAAAAATTCAAATTTGTTGTGTTTATGTCATTCCACCATAATTTGCACTGTGTGTTAGTTAAGTCATATAGCTTTAGAGTTCTATCTTGCAAAGAAGCTGAAAATAAACTGCTTAAAATAAGGTAAAAGAAACGTAATTGAGAGTTTACTGTTATCTGTAGTCTCCAAATCTCTGTATAGAAGTTGACAATCTTAAAATATTTTCGAAGCAAAAAATACAGCATTCCATTTTCAGATTCCACCTTTCCAGCTGGACACAAGGATAGAAAAGAAAAAAAACCCAGCATGCTGGTTTTTAATAGGTAACAATCTAGGATTACTATACTACTGTTAACCTATTAGTTTCCTCCTCTACGGTTTACTATCACAGTGCTTTCATTCTTCTTACTGCCAAATGCGGAGGAGTGCTCTACCCTCTGACCACTTATTCTCCTTTGATCCACTTAATGCTTATAACCTGGCTTCCCTCAACTATTTTACAAGATCTATTTTACTTAAAACTCCTAGGAAATGTAATTGCCAATATTAAATGGTCACCCCAGTCCTTAAGCTTTTCGACCTTTGTGTAGAATTTTACCTTAACCACTAACTTTAAAACCTTTCTCCTGCAGTGACCTTCATAAGCCTGTGTTTTCTTAATTCTCTAACTATCTCTGATTTGTTGTTGCCTCTTTCACTGCCTCTTATTTGCCTGCTCCCTAAAACTGGATGTTCCACAATGCGCTTCTCCATCTTCTTCTTTCCTTTTGCTATGTCATGACTTCATTGTTTCCCATGGTTTCAGTTCTACTCTCAATGCAGACAACTACCAAATTTGCATCATAAGTCCAAACTTCCTCAGATCTTCAAAGTTCATTTATACCTGGATATTTCCATGGCCACTCCACTTCAAGATAATCTATACAAACTATTTTTCTTCCCAAATTTGGGAATCCTCCTGTATCTTCTATCTTTACTTAAAAAAAAAAATGTTCTTCCAGTGACTGACATTCAAATCTGAAGTGTCATCTCTAAGTCCTTTCATTTCTCACCTCCCACATCCAGTGGAACAAGTCTTGTCTACCTTGGTAATAGCTCACATGTTTTCAGTCTTAGCAACTGCCTTAGTTCCTCAAAGATTCACCTTTTTCTCAGTAGTATGCAAGGTGTCTGGACTAAAATTCCCAGACTGTTCCTTATAACTAGAAGAGCAAGGACAAACAAATTCAAAAGCTAGCAGAAGACAAGAAATGACTAAGATCAGAGAAGAACTGAAGGAGATAGACACACAAAAAACCCTTCAAATAATCAATCAATCCAGGAGCTGTTTTTTTTTTTTTAAAAGATCAGAAAAATAGACCACTAGCCAGACTAATAAGAAAAGAAAGAAAAATCAAATAGATACAATAAAAAATGATAAAGGGGATATCACCACCGATCCCATAGAAATACAAACTACCATCAGAGATTACTACAAACCAGTAAATCTAGAAGAAATGGATAAATTCCTGGACCTACACTCTCCCAAGACTAAACCAGGAAGAAGTTAGACCAGTAACAAGGTCTGAAGTTGAGGCAGCAATTAATAGCCTACCAACAAGAGAAAGTCCAGGACCAGATGGGTTCACAGCCAAATTCTACTAGACAGACAAAGAGGAGTTGGTACAATTACTTCTGAAATTATTCTGAACAACAGAAAAAAAGGGAATCTCATTTTATGAGACCAACATCATCCTGATACCAAAACCTGGCAGAGACACAACTAAAAAAGAAAATTTCAGGCCAATATCCATGATGAACATTGATGCTAAAATCCTCAATAAAATACCGGCAAACTGAATCCAACAGCACATCAAAAAGCTTATCCATCACAATAAAGTTGGCTTCAACCCTGGGATGTAAGGCTGGTTCAACAGCCACAAATCTATAAATGTAATCCATCACATAAACAGAACCAAAAAAAAAACCACATGATTATCTCAATAGACACAGGGAAGGCCTGCAACAAAATTCAATAGCCTTTTATGCTAAAAACCCTCAATAAACTAGGTATCAATGGAACGTATGTCAAAATAATAAGAGCTGTTTATTACAAACCCATAGCCAATATCATACTGAACGGGCAGAAATTGAAAGCATTCCCTTTGAAAACTGGCACAGGACAAGGATGCCCTCTCACCACTCCTATTCAACATCTGTTGGAAGTTCTGGTCAGGGCAATCAGGCAAGAAAATGAAATAAAGGGTATTCAATTAGGAAAAGAGAGGTCAAATTGTCTCTACTTGCAAACAACATGATTTTATATTTAGAATACCCCTTCCTCTCAGCCCAAAATCTCAAGCTGATAAGCAACTTGAGTCAAGTCTCAGGATACAAAATCAATGTGCAAAAATCACAAGCATTCCTATACACCAATAACAAACAGAGAGCCAAATCATGAGAGTGTATTATCTTTAAAAAATTACAAGAACAGAAAATCAAACACCGCATGTTCTCACTCATAGGTGGCTGTTGAACAATGAGAATACATGGACACAGGGAGGGGAGCATCACACCCTGGGGTCTGTTAGGGGGGACTAAGGGAGGGGCAGCAGGAGGTAAGTAGGTTGGGGAGGGATAACATGAGGAGAAATGCCAGATATAGGTGAAGGTGGGGATGGAGGCAGCAAACCACATTGCCATCTATGTACCTATGCAACAATCCTGCATGATCTGCACATGTACCCCAGAATCTAAAGTGCAATAAATATATATTTTAAAAATTACAAAAATTTGTATAGGCAAACCATTTTCTTAAAGTTGATGAACAAATGTTAAAACTTTATTTTTCCTATCATTTATAATCTTTTCCCAATCCACTTAACAACGTTTGGCTAGATCTCAGTGAAAATTACATTCTACAGTTTTTTCTTCTCCCTGACATGAGGGGTAACTTTACCACAATTAGTGTGGTACAGAATTTCAAGCAAATGAGGTGTACCAGCAGAGTGACAATTTTAACATATTTCAACAAAAATGAATGCACAAACTTGCTGCTGCTTAGACCACTGTAGCTTCTAGGACCCAGTTTCTTTTACTGATTTGAAAACAAAACAGAAAAAAAAGTTTGTGCCTGAACAAAGAAATTGGGATCCCGTATTAGTTCATTTTTAAACTGTTATAAAGACACTACCTGAAACTGGGTAATTTATAAACAAAGAGGTTTAATTGACTCACAGTTCTGCATGGCTGAGGAGGCTCAGGAAACTTAGAATCACAGCAGAAGGTAAAGAGGAAGCAAAATTTCTTCCATACAGGCGGCAGGAGGGAGACAGCACAGGAGATACCGCCATTTTTAAAGCCATCAGATTTCCTGAGAACTCCCTCACTATCACGAGAGCAGCATGAGGGCAACTGCCCCATTATCCAATCACCTCCCACCAGATCCCTATAATTCAAGATGAGATTTGGGTGGGGCCATATAGCCAAATCACATCAGATCCCAATTTTATTTTTAAATATATATAATTTTCTATATTATACTAGTTTCAGTGAATAACTATTTTTTCTTCCCTTGAAATATTCTTTGAAATTAATTTCAAGGGCATCAAAGTAGTTGTTCATTAATACATATATTATTTTCAAAGTTCTCTTTTTTCTATACAAACCATCTATATTTCAAATGTTTTTCAGTAATTTTATTTCTTTTTTTAAATTTTTCTCTAACTTAGCCTCAACTTGAACCTCATTATTTATTTACCATAGGGTCTAGAAGAGGCATTAATTAATCAAAGAGTAGATTTCTAAGCTTATGATTTACATTTGCAAATTTTGGTTTTCAGCAAAGTTGAACCAATTTACTATTAAATTGGCAGAAGATAAGAGGGCTCACTTGCCAACTGCAGAGTTCTTAAAAGGGCTCTGGGTGCCTCTAGCATTTCTCATCTCCAATTCCTCTGCACTTCACAGACAGCTTCCTAAACAGTTACGATTACAGACACTCAAGAAATTCTCGTGATTCTCTATCATCCACAGAGTAAAATTCAAACCTCTGAGCATGCTGCCACAGTTCTCCACCAACTGGTTCCAACTTACTTTTTTCTTCTTTCCCTCTCCTCCCCACCACTCGCCCTCTAGCAGTTCCACTCCTGGCTACACTTACAATCACCTGGAGAGGTTGTAACAAACATATACACCTGGGTTCCATTCCAGACTAATTAAGACTGGGAACTGGCTTTTTGGGTGATGGGTGCACGAAAATCGCAGAAATCACCACTAAAGAACTTACTCATGTAACCAGACACCACCTGTTCTCCATAAACCTATGGAACTAAAATAAAATAAAAATAAAAAACTCTCCACTAGATTATTTTAATAGATAGCCAGGGTTGGAATCACTGTGAGTTAGCCTCTTCTTTCTTAAAGCGTGGTATGTAGAGAGACTGGGAGACTTGTCAAAAATGCAAATACTTGGGGCTCATTTTAAGCCTATTAACTCAGACATTAGAGGCCTAGAGACCAGGAATCTTCAGTTTAACAAATTTGCCAGTTCTACGATTTGAGGAGTAGGGCTTTAGCCAGAACAGACTATTTCCATTTTCTGAATGATGTGCCGCACTTCCTATCTTTAACGTAAAGGGGAGAGGTCCTTTAAGTTTACAAAGTCCGTTTTCCACCCTCCCTGAGACTTATCTTTGTCCTACCATATACACACCTTGCACACACACATACACACACACACACACACACACAAATCATATCTATTTTTTTAATTCACAGCTTAAATGTTCATTCTTCCAGCCAGTTTTAAATGTTTCTGTATTTTGTGCTTTCATTGTTCATTGTTTATATATTTGTACTCCTGTATACACCCGTCTAGCCCTGAACTGAACATAGTCATGGGGATCTTAAGATCCACTAACAGAATTAAATTTTTCATGTGCAGATAGAATATCTGATTCACAAGAGTATTTCCATAGTGTCCGACACATTTTTCTATAAATAGTAGATAGATGAAAAATATGTTAAGTGTTGTAATCAAATAACTAAATCTTCCTAGGCTGTGCTCTCCTTGATAAGTAACTACCAAACACTGTTCCATAATATTTTTGGTGAAGAGAGGCAATGCAAGAGAAAGCAGTCTAGTTTGGGGTTTTCTTTCTTCCTGGAGGAGAATTGTCTTTCTAAATAAATATTCAAATACCTAGTCATTTGCTAACTAGGTCATCAGATTTGCTTTGCTAAATCAAGTATATGTTTTGTCTACTCAATAGTTAATTCTATGTGCTCTTAGTGAAAGGCCCTACCCAAGTTGTCAACCACCTATTTAGATGATTAGTTCTCTTTGATCATTTTGATATGTTAAGACATAGATAAAGGAACAAAAAATTATTTAGAGTGTTTTGTTTCTCTAGTACATGAACACAGGTGAGAGTTTAAAGTCTGGTGTTCCAAGGGGAAATCAAGTTTAGCAAATGCACAACCTCACATTTTAAAGGAATGAATTAGAGACCAGTTTATGAAGCTATCCCTCAACCCTGATTCTCTGAAGACCATGCTGAAATGAGAACTCTTTTACTAAGGTTTCTAAAAAAACTCCAAAGTTAGCCTTTCTAAATTGGTGTTTCTAAAGCGCTAAACATCATTTGCATGGTATTTATTGTTTCTCCCTGCTCTGTCTCAATAACATCTCAGATTCCTGTACATTTTATCACCCGCACCTGACCCTAAGCTCGTGGAATTAGGGAGCAGGTATTTTTCAGACTTACATTTCTTATAGTGCCTAATGATATTCCTGGCACACCAAAAGTGTCAATAAATCTGAGATAAATGAGTAAATAGTAACAGTAGATAAATGTTGCTGAATCCTAGCTAGAATGTAGAAGTTTTTCTTTAAACTTACTTTATCCATACCATAAGCTATCTTTCACCTCCAGAGGAATCATGTCGTAGACAAGGGGAAGAATGACACTGTGGTCATGGATAGGAATAGGAGATAATTTCCTCCTCTTTACCGAGGTAGACAGAATATGGAGGCTGCTGAGAGAAGATTTTAATTGTGTGCCAAATAGTTAACTACTCTGTAGTGTAGTTTCCTCTATAAATTGTAGAAAAGTTTCTATCTCTTGTATAGGGTTACTGTTAAGAGTAGCTTGCTTAGTTACTGCATGAGAAAGTATCTAGCTGATGACACACGGTAAATAATAAATGGTATTTAATTGTTTTAATCCTTTCTGTCTCACTTACAGAAACGAAAAGGACAAGATAAGTTTGTTTATTCGAAGCATTTGGTTCTGAAAAATGAAACCAGGGCATAAAGTATATCAGTAATAGTAATGTATACTGTTGGACACCAGTTAAAAGTATATGCTATGTAACAATGTGAGATAAGTTGGATTGCAAAGGTAGATAAGTAAAATAATTGAAAGAAGACTTAGCATTCAAAGCATCTATTAAGGTTCTGTGACTTATCAGTTGTTTGAACTTGAACTTGGATAGCTATTCTAAACAGATCCCTCTGGGTAGAATAACACAAAAGATTCTTTATCCAGATACATAGACACACAGAGAAGAGTCCTCTTGAGTCACCACCTGAGGGTAAATAACTTGCACTTAATAGATG
This sequence comes from Cacajao melanocephalus, assembly GCA_963573385.1. Lineage (NCBI taxonomy): Eukaryota > Metazoa > Chordata > Mammalia > Primates > Pitheciidae > Cacajao > Cacajao melanocephalus. The sequence continues at coordinate 107,596 of CAUYLG010023684.1, read as the reverse complement.
GCACATAAGGATAGTGGCACCTGGGCACTTAAATGCTGAATGTCCATTGAGCAGGGAGTGTACAATTCTAATTACACATGACAATCAAAAACTGTCTGAGTGGCATGTTGCTTCTATTTCTATCTAGTCAGAATTTACTCTTGACAGTTCAGAGTGTGATTGATGAATGACAAGAAAATAAGTTAAGTTGCCTTTAAACCTTTCAGATAGCCATGTGACAATGAAGCTAAAATTTGGAGGAAGCAACTCAATAGCAACAAAATAAAAATGCTTTGAAAATGGAAAATTACATTGGGAAGATGGAATAAAGCTGTCAAACTCTCTATGGTGATAAAAACTATTGCTTCTGAAGGTTTCCACCACACAACATCGTCTCTACTCGCCTTTTTTGACTTATAGAAATGATAGTTTATGTTTTTCAAGATAACAACAATTAGGCTTTGTTAAGATATTATTACTCTTTTGAAGAAAAAATAGCTTAGATGATTTTTATAGAGTTTATATATCTATCATGATGAAATATCATTCCTCTATTAGGTTTATCTTGGAGAAATCTAGATATATGAAATAAAAGGAAAACAAAAATCACACATGGTGGGAAAAGATTACCTTTAAGCTTCTTTTGATAGGAGCAAAAAGTAGAAAGACATGTGATTATCAGAGAGATATTGTGTTGGAAGTATTGATCAAAATGTGGAGCTATGATTTAGAAGGAGGGGGAAGGCTTCAAAATTGTGATGCCCATGAAAATAGAAATCTTAAAAAAGCGATTTGAGACAAGCAGTGCACAGTAACCAGACCTGGAGGACAGTGAGCAAAGTGAGAAGATCAAACTAGCAGAACTATGAAACAGCTCGTATTAGTCATTCTGAGATTGAGGGAATCCAAGAAGGTAGTGGGAATCTGACCAGGTGAGCTAAAAATCTTGTTCAAAATTTTGTAGTACATCACTCTCATTTTCTGTGGCAATTAATTCTTTATATTTTGAGAACATAATTATAATAAAAATATGTAAATGAAGTCGACGGAAAGTTGAGGTGAAACAGTACATCCCGGGGTTAGCCTTAAATTGGGGGATAGTTCTTGACCATGTTTGGGAAGAAATTGGGCTGTCAGTAAGGAAAAGTTTCATAAAGAGGAAGACTCTTACCTGTGTATAAAAGACTAGTTTGAGTTTGGACACTGAAAAGGGGCTCCTGGGTGGCAGTGCCTCGTAAATTCTCCTACTGACTTTGGTCAGTAGCTGTGTTAGGTAACAAATCACACTATTGCATGTCCCCATGTTCTCTCTGGTTTAATCCAACACTGGAAATTGGAAATAAGTGCCAGAAGTCACTCTGGACTTGGTGAAGGCAGAAGCTTTGCCTTCTAGCCTTCTACAGAGGGGAAGTAAGTAGGGATGACTTTGTAAAATCAGTATCTTTCTCACTTTATAAAGTAGATGTATCACAAGGGCTTATGGTTTCACATTCTTAGCTGAATTTGTCTCTACTGTGGGTAGAGACCCTTATAATCCAAATAAAGAAGTAGGACTATGAAAGAGGTAATGTAAATCAAGAACCCTTAAGGCACATTAAAGTGAGTAAAAAGACTTAGTAACAGAATAGACTTGGAGTATATAACTTAGAAGAAACATGAAATAATAAGACCAAGGATTTTGGCCTGGAAACTGAGAGGAAAAGAAGTGTTAATTTAGACACAAGTAGGGTATTTGTAAAGGGAAACATATTTAATAAGGAAAATAATTGTTTAAATGTTTTCATTTTTAATTTGAAAAGACACAGTTACATTCAAGGAGAGAAGAGTTGTGAATAAGTGACTGGAGATAATAATTTGAGAATTTTCTGTGCAAAAATAATCTGGAATGGGAACTCAGTTTGTTCTTTCTCAACCTCAATTAACTAGTTGTGTCTACCTTGAGACTCAGAATGAAAAAGATTTTTAGTCCACAGCTAAGCTCAGCAGGAAAGCCCCGTGATCAATTTCCAATATCGATCATGCAATCTAGTGGCAAGAGTGACATTAATGATCACTTACCTGCCCTCACAAGAGAGACATGTAGATGGTGCTGAGCTAACTAGGCAAGAAAGTAGAGTGAGAGATCCATCCACATCACGAGTGTAGAGCCTCAGAATTTTCCAGAGTTGGGTGTGAGAAGGTATTATTGGGTTAGAACACATAAAGAGATTTGGAAGGAAATCCAAGAAAGTGCAGTACCATAGAAACCAGGAGAAGAGAGGAGAACATAACAAAGGCTGTGGTCAACATGGACACATTCTTCCTGCAAAGCTGTATGAAGAATGAGAGTGGGATAATACCTAGACTGGGCAGTGACATGATTTGGCACCAGGTCTTACAGCTTGGGAAAGATTACATTGCTTCAGGGAGTGACAAAGTGAATCACAATGAGGAAGCACAGTCCATTTTTATGTATGACACAATTAAAGAATTATTAAGTCACCTCTCTGCCTCCATTTGCTTGGATAATTTATCATTGTATTGTCATTAAAACCAGATCATTAGTTTGGATAATACAGACTTCAGGGGAAAAAATTACTCCTAGGTTTAACTGTTAAAAATTGAATAAACGTGTTTTCTAAACTTGTTTTAAAACTATTGTTTAGAACTCACGTGGAGGCAACTTTAAGAGATGCATCTCTTAAGACACAATTTTAAATGGTGCATCTCTTAAATTCACATTAAGTAAGCCAAATCTTACTATAGAACTTTCTTATATATCACCATTACATAGATTCAGATATGTGTTCTTATACTCTTCAGTTAGTGTCTAAGTAGAACAGAGGCGTTCTACAACCATACTTTTTATTTATCAAAAAGAAAAAGATGTCCAGATTCTCACCATCTGTCTGACTTACAAATGCACCTGACTAAAAATAAACCATTCAGGAATAAGCCATTCACACTTCCTCTGCAGTGACTGAAGTGTTTGTTGAGATATCCGCATTAAATTAAGAAACTCGGCGCTCTGGTCCTTTAATGGTGCTGACATTCTGGACTCACAGATGCCTGAGGGAAGTCAGAACACCGGACAGCTGAGAACACCAGTGGACTGGCAGTTGGGAGCCTGATGGAGGACAAGTAGGGCCTTGAGGACAGGTATGTGACAGAAGCACAAGAAAAAAAAAAAAAGAAAAATGGCAAGTTGACCTGGAAAAAAAAATGGGGAGATTTGTAAGAAGAGTAAGTTAAAGTAGCAGAATACTTTTATGTAGCCCTTACAACAACAACAAGAAAAAAAAAATAAAAGGGAAATAAATAATCATTTCTGAGATTTGTTAATAGGAGAAAAACCAAAGAATCCAGGCTTTTCAATTAAAATGTTTACTGTTATTAACAAAGCAACATTATTAACTAGTAGTGTCCTGACTAAAGACTACATAAGCTAATTAGGACCTAGAAAGCCTTGGATTTTTTTAAAAAATGTTATAGACCAGTTAAATTTTTAAAACAAATTGGAAGAATTACCATAAAAAATACCATTTTTAAAAAATTTGGTTTATAAAGAACAATGTATAATCGTCATTACATGACATTTACAAAGTTTTCCCTAGGATATGATTAAGCTCTTTCATTGTAAACTTTAAAAAAAAATATGTAGTTTGAGTCTTGCTTTAACATTATCTTTCACTTCAAAGACCTTGTTTCCTGATAAAACTGGTAAAAGATTAGGATTTTACTATTCAGTAACATTTGACAAACTGTGATTTATTCTTTTGTTTTGTCAGAAGAAATAAAAACAAGAGTTCACCACTAAAGAGGTACCCTGACAGTGTAAATATTGTGATTAGCTAAAAACCGGAATCATCTGGAAAAATAATTAAGACTCATCATGTCCTTTTCAGTCCATAACCGGAAGGGCAGCAAAAGGCCTTTGCCACTGGAGACTCTTCTTTTGCCCCAAGTTCCACGTAGCAATTACCTGCACTTTCAAGAGGAGAAACAACGACTACACCTAAAGAAATTCCTTCTTCATAGGATGTTTCTAGTGGCCAAGATACAAGCAAATGTAGACAAAAAAGATATTGCTGACTACTATGAGCAAGTGTTTCAGTCGGTTTTGAAACATCACCTAGGAGAAGCAGTGACAGGATTACTGCTTATATATCCAACTTCCATTCTTCATATCCTCGAGTCTTCCAGTGGCACTCTCTACCAAGTTCTTTTAGATTATGTTGGCCATGAAAAAGAAGAAACAAAATTTTTTATTCAAAAAATGAAAATTATAGTCATTTCTCATAACATCCCAACGAGGCTTTTTATGCAATGGCATGTTTCAGTGATAAAAGTGCCAGTTATGTATCTCGATGATGTGACACAGTCACAGACCCTAAAAGAGGTCATCACAGATTTTCTCACACAAACTCATAAACTGTCAATTCACCTTTGTAAGACTATTAAAGTGGGCACTAAAGGACCAGGTGATAACTTACATCAAGCTGCAGCTGACCTACTCCTCCCAGAACAAATCATAAAGTACCTGTGCAAATCCGAAGAATTTATGGACCCAGCAACATTTATAAACATGTATAATAGACCCATACACATCACTCTGGATTCTGAGGTGGTGTGGCCTGCTCCTTCACGTTTCTAGGATTGAGAGGGATAATGTGCTCATGTCTCTTAAGGAATTTGTGCTACTTAAATAGAAAGAAAACATTTTTAAAGTTACTTGTCTCTTAAGAGAAAAGAAACAGAACATTGCAATATGCACAAAGGTAATATAATAATCTTTACAGAGTATGTTCAGCTAAACTTTTAAAATGTATCTATTCATTGCAATATTAAGCTCAATACATTATTTTAATAGGTAGATGGGTTTAATAAGTTTATCATAAGTTCTCAAATGTTAACATCATTTTCATGAAATGACACTTTTTAAAAGAAAAATATGCATGAGTATGCATGAAAAAAGACAAATGGAATTCAGATTATCATTCAATTGCTCAACAGCTAATGAATAGTCATTATGTAGAATGACTGTACAGAGCAGAAGTACAGTATTCTGAAGGTACAAAATTGAGAAGAAAAATCCCACTCTTGAGATCCTTGCAAACTAAGTTGGAGGCAAGTACATGTAGAAGTAGTTATGGTAGGATATATAATATAATATAGTGTAATATATTATTATCGTAGCAGTATATAGGAAGGGCTTTGACAGCACAGGTGAAGGGATAATCATTGTATAATTCCTGCATTCAGAAAACAAAATCTAATTATTGAAAATATTTCCAAAGCTCACATATTCTGGACTATATAATCAAGAATATTGAGACCATTATAAAGCTACAGAAAACAATAGCTATTTGGAATGACAAGAAAATACATTATCAGATGGCATTGTGCTACTCCACGCAACATCATTTATTGAACATCCGTTTATGTCACAGACATTTGCCAGGCACTAAGGGATATGGCAGGTTACACAGATCACATTATCTGCCCACTTTTAAAACTTGCTTCTGAACGATTTTATGTAAAATAAGCAATCTGGTTATTTTCTCAATTCACTTTCTAGAAAGCAACTAATTATATGCAATTTCTATGTGACCAACTTCAAGTTGATCCCTTTTTTTTAATCTAGATGAATACTTTTTGCATTGTTTAAAAGTTTTTAGCTTGTTTAAGCAACTAATTGACATCAATATTTTGAATACTGCAATGATATTTGTCCCAAATCACCTTAATATCTTTTAGAACAGACTTTGTATTTAGTGGAGAAAATATTTATCATTATAGTTTTATTTTTTATTATTTATTTCATTTTCAGTATCTTTGGCGAAAATCCCATCTCAGTGTGCACCTCCAATTTTTCATTTGCAGAAAATTTTTTTCTGCATATGAAAATGCTGACCAAATTTTATGTAACAAACAAAAATGATATGCATCATTGTTACATAACAGAATCAAATGTTAGGAAAGACCATTCTATTTTCCAAATTTTGTAATATGTCATTAAGTAGAATGGTATTTTTCACTTTTAGCTGAACTTGGTTTTTTTCAAGTTAGTAACAGAAAAAAATGTTTTAGATAAAATGAGAATTCTTCTAGCTAAGAAAGAATATGTAACTTTCAAAATTTATATCAATTTAGGAAAAAAACACAATATTAGTAAGCAATATGCTCTCTACTTTTTGAACTGTGAAGACACAGGGGCCCATTAATAGTAAATGATTAGTGATAAAACTACTAGAAATGTAAGTAAATATTTTCCCAGCAAAAAAGGAATAGGGAAAACATTTATCAAAGATACAAGCTTTGGTCCAGGATTAGAACGAATATGAAAAGCGGTTTGGGAGATTGAAGACCAGCATATATAACAGAATAAGCAGAGAAAGGAGGAGACAATGAATAATAAATGTTTATTGCATCAGATAGAATTTCTTTAGCAGGGTGAATTTTGTTAGGAAACAATATTTTCTGAAGTTAGCTAATGAATAGAAGTTTGGGCTTTTGGATAAAATTTATATATTTATAAACAAGAATATATGGCATATTATATTTCCTAAAAATGGTTATTGCAATATATCCAATCCCACATGCACTTCTTACAACATGAGCTTGATATTCCTCCCATTGTATAGTGGCTTCTAACTCTCTCCCCTTGAATGAAGGCAGACCTCCTCTGTAACTGCCTCAACTGATAAAACAAAAAAGAAGTGATTCCATATGATCTTGAAGGCTAGGTCATAAAAAATGCTGTGCACTTTGCCTTGCTCACTTTAATGCTAGCTCCTGGAATCCAAACACTATGCTGTGAGCAATCCAGCTATTTCAGACAACATCCCCAGCTGAGGTCACAGCCAACGGCCCCCATCATCTGCTAGACATGTGAGTGAGTAAGACTTCAGGTGATACCAGACCCCAGGCTTCCAGTTAACCTGGGAAGCCAGTTCAGCTGACACTGTGTAGAGAAGAGACGAGCTGTTCTCACTGAGTCCTGCCCAACTTGGAGTTCTGTGAACATTAGTGATTATTGTTAATTTCAACCACTAAGGTTTAGGTGAATGATTATACAGCAGTGTGGAACAATAATATATATGTGATGGGAAAACAACATACATGCATATAAACTCTTTGTGTCATGTATTATTCATTAACTTATGTATTAAAATGTATTGGCTATCTACTGGTAAAAATGTACTAGTAGACCAATCACTGTGCTAGTCACTGTATGTACAAGTAGCAGTAAGATGTGTATTCACCACACTGCCTGGCATAGATTTTTTATGGGTCTATAATACTTTCTTGTGTCAGAAATGCCAGTAGAAACCTAATTCACTAAACCAAAAAGAGAATTATTAACAATCTTAATCATTTTTGGAAGAAGTTATAGAATCTCAAGGATAATATTGCCAATTTACTTAGTATATCATAATTTTAAAGAATTCATAAAGCCTCAACTATGAAAATAACTGGAAAATAAACACAATGTGGCTAGAAATAATTTCAGTTACTTATTTAGTTACTTGTTCATTTTTGTGAACACAGTAGAATGAATGTATTCAAATAAACTTATCCCATACAGGAGTCACTTTGGGAAGATATATATTTGTCCTGTAAACAACACCATTGCTGAAAACATTTTGTGACCATATGGTAGTTGAATAAAGGAGGTTTATAAATCAAAGGGAGCTTAAATATTTTACTTACATTTAATTTTTGATCTCCAAATTATTGTTATACTCCATCTCAATTAGTAACTTTAAGATTTGATCTCCGTTCATAAAAGTTTTTTTAATTTATAATCACTCTCAAGGGCAGATCTGCTATCACAGAACATATTAAAAAGAGTGTGACAATGCTTCTAAGAGGAAGCACAAATTGTTTTCAGTAACAAATGAGTTATTGAGATACTTACATAGGTCACTAATACAATGTCTTTAAATTAGACTCATTTAGCTGTGTATATTTGGGTGTATTTGATAAAATTCAGAAAACTTATATTTATACCTTACAAATTTAGTTTAACAAAATCCAAAAATGTGAACTTTTAAGCCTTAGTATGACTCACAAGGTAATTCTTAACTCAATGAAAGTTATAATAGGATGAAGATACATGCACGTGTATGTTCATTGCAGCCCCATTCACAATAGCAAAGACATGGGATCAGTCCAAATGCCCATCAGTGAAAGACTAGATGAAGAAAATGTGCTACATATATGCCATGGAATACTATGAATATATACTATACATGAAAATGAACAAGATCATGTCCTTTGCAGGAACATGGATGGAACTGGAGGCCATTATCCTTAGCAAACTAACACAGGGACAGAAAAACTGAATACCCATATTCTCACTTATAAGTGGGGGCTGAACAATGAGAACACATAGACATAGGGAGGGAGACAACACACACTGGGGCTTGTCAGGGGTGCAAGGAGAGGGAGAGCATCAGGATAAATAACTAATGCATGTGGGGCTTGATACCTAGGTGAGGGGAAGACAGGTGCAGCAAACCACCATGGCATACATTTACCTATGTAACAAACCTGCATGTCCTGTACATATAACCAGACCTTAAAATAAAATTTAAAAGAAATAAAGTTATAGTTGCCTTACAATAAAACTTTAGAGTACAGAACTTAACCCAAACAGAAAAAATGAACATTTAACAGTGTGAACATATATTTAATATTCATATAGCAATGAAATATAACATACTCATATAAAGCCAATGATCATATAACGTTCAAATGGTGTGTCCAGCAGCACTCTAATTCTTTTCATTTTATATGGATACTTAACAACAGACTGCCCTGTTGATGATCCTATGCTTATTTTGGAGTTGACATTCGGAAAGGTTATTGATTTCTTGAAGAGTAACTTAAATAATATTATTTGAAAGGAGAAACTCTTCCAGGGTGAGTTCTAACATTCTGCTATTATCACTTTAATAAAAAAGGCATCTGGATCCCTTCATGGAGCCTTATTGCTTAATACAAATAGAATTTTCCATCCAGTGACTGTATCATAACTCTACAAACACAAAACCACATTTCAATCAAGTTAAACCTATCACTAGCAGTAGAATGCCCCAACTTCCACAAGAAAGTGGAAATGAAACAGCCTGTCACCAACCTCACATAGCCGAGTACTTTTCAAATCATTTTATAATGTATTAAATAATTTAATGCAGAATTAAAGTTCTCCCCCTTGTGGTCAGTTACTTAAATTTCCTGATTATCTGTGGACAAGATATATGTAGTAAATACAGTGCACAGATTTTAAGAGCATACAGAGAAAACCCAAAACTACCTTTCAAATGTCTGTTTGACTCTTCTAATTCCACAGGTAAAGATTCTGAGACTTAAACATTAGTGTGTTTTGCCAGTGGTAAAGGAAGTATAGCAGTATACTGGTATAATAGTGTAACAGCAGTAACAGTAAAAACAAGATAACAGTATTCTCCCATTTAGGGCCATGTGATCATTAACTTCATCACATTAATTATGCAAACCGTTATTCCTCTATGAGTAAGCAACTTTAAGCAAATTATACCTGTCTACTCACCTTATCTCATTAGTTTAGAACTTTTAATTGTTACAGGCAGTTTATACTGAGAAAAAGTTTTATTAGCTGGCCTAATGTTGAATTGCTATATAAAAAAACTAATTCTTATTACCATTCTCTGTCTTTTCTTATTTTTTTTTGAAAGACCAAATTCAACACCTTTTATTTTGGTTATTTGTTTTGTTGTTAATTTCTAACAATGGTTAGACTGGATTCATTAAAATACTTTTGCTAGTATATTTCTATATAGGCAGAAACCTAAAAGAGATTTTCCATATAATTTAGACCAAATATATTTTATTTAAGCATAGTAGCTATAAATTTCAAATGAAAAAGAAATTATTTTAACTGAATGTGAATATTTGTAGAATTAGTTCACCTGTAATTTCAGTTGAAAAGATTACCTTTTATCCCCAAAGAAGATAGACAGACAACAATAGTATTGTCAAGGCCTTCTTCTCTTTCCCTGATCACGCTAGTTGCATGCTTCTCTAATCCATTCTAATTCATGCCATGACCTCAACTACCACCTAAGAGATAATTACTTCAAATACATATTTATATCTTCACTAATTCATTTAACAAATATGTATTGTGCAGCTATGTTGTTTGCATTGCTGCCTAGGCCCTGAAGATACAGTGGTAAAAAAGACAAGGCCCCTGTTTGCAGTGAGCATGTAATCTAGAAGAGGATACAAAACACAAACAAACAAATAGAGAAAATGATTTCAGGTGGTTTCATGTACTGTGAAAAAAGTTATAATGTTGACATGACTAATGGGTCTGGCTTACATTTGGTGGTCAGTGAAGCCTTCTCAAACTGAGATCTGAATGGAAAGAGGTGGCATGGTAATAGTCAGAACATTCTATATGGCAGAACAACAAGTGCAAAGGCACGGGGGAGGAACGAGCTTGGTGTGTTGAAGGACAGAATACCAGAGTGACCAGAGTACTGGAACCAAGAGGGGAATGAGGTTGGTGAGAGTGACCAGGGATACACTATGTAGGGCCTTGTGGCCGTGATTATGGAGTATGGATTTAATTCTACGTGTTTTCTTGACTACTGCACCAAATCCCTCCTGGGCTCCAGTCCTCATGGAGGGCTTTCTCAGGAAGTCCCACTGGAGCCCCTCAGGCGTCTCCATCTCCACATGCACTGAATGAATGCATCATTACCTGCCACCACTATTCCTTCAACCTACCCCTCCCCATACCTTCCTTGTGGCTATAAAATGAACCACTCTCCAAACAGCTGCTGAGTCAGAAAGTTTCAAAAATTATCCTAGATTCCTGTCTTTCTTTTTATTATTGACAGCCAATCAGTCCAATCTCCATCTACTTTCCAGAGTATTTGCATTGTTTGATCTTGTTTCTGTGCCCTGCTTAGGGATTTTCCTCACTCCAATTCCCTTTTCCTACTCTCTCTTCTCAGTCTATATCATGTTTCTATCAAACATAAAGGCATTATAGCATAAGGTTTAATCAAGAGAGTCACTCTGGTGTCAAAGTGCTGAACTGAAACCAGGTTCTACAACTTTTAAAAGTATAATTCGTTTCTTTACCTTTCTGTACCTCAGTTTCCTCATCTGCATAATCAGAGTGATAACAGGATCTACATTTTATGATTAGTTATTGGTGTTAACCCACGAAACAGTGGTGTAAAGATCCCATCATACAGTGACATCTTTGAAGAAGAATGTTTAAATACTTCATTACAGAATTCACATTTTGAAACAGTTAAATTCACTGCAATAAAACCATGCAAACCTCATCTTTTAAGTAATATTCTCAGATTCATCTTTCACATGTATATGTAAACTCTTAGTAATAAGGCCTTTAAACTCAATAGGAAGGAACATCTTTAAAGAAGTGTGCAAAAACACTTATTCACAAAGTTCACTATTTGGTTAACAGTTAAATTCACAGTAATTTGAGTACAGTCAGCACTCAATAAATATTATTCCCCTGATTAAAATTCTTCAATGGATTCCATTTCACATCAGGAAAAAAAGCAAAATTCTATAACAAATAATCTGCAAAGCTTTGATTCTCTGATCTGTGCTTACTTTGAAACCCAGACTCACCTTATGGTTTTCTCTTCTTTCTTCTCCTTTCTCATTCTCTTTTCTCACACTTTGTTCTCTAATAGTTCCCTATTATTTCCATGCTCTTTGACTTCATCACCCTTCCTCACTTCTCTTAGCAAAATTCTGCTTATCAATCAAATTATATCTTCTATGAAGACTGGCAAACTCAAAAAACGTTTTTCTGTCCTCACTGTACATGGTACTCAACTACATTCTAGCAATTCTGTAGCCATGCTGCTGTTTGTGTGCACACTCGTCTTCTTGCCAGCAACTTGTAAACAATTGCCTTGGCCTTTTATTTTCATTTGTATCTTTAGTGCCTTGTCACAAAAATGAATCATTTAAAACGTCTGTAAAAACTAATCCATGTCTGGGCGTGATGGCTCACGCCTGTGATCCCAGCACTTTGGGAGGCCGAGGTGGGTGGATCACCTGAGGTCAGGAGTTCGAGACCAGCCTGGCCAACATGGAGAAACCCCCTCTCTACTAAAAATACAAAAATTAGCTGGGCGTGGTGGTACATGCCTGTAATCCCAGCTACTTGGGAGGCTGAAGCAGGAGAATCTCTTGAACCAGGGAGGTGGAGGTTACAGTGAGCTGAGTTTGCACCATTGCACTCCAGCCTGGGTGACAGAGTGGGAGTCCTTCAGAAAAAAACAAAAACAAAAAAAAACAACAAAAAAAAACCTAATCCATAAGGTTACTTTTATTTTTATCAAAAGTGTTATGCAATCTCATAAACAGGCCATTATCAATATTTCTGTTATATAAATGGAAATCCAACAATTTTTGTTCAAATTATCAAATGAAAACTGTTCTTTCCTGGTTGGATATCTCTAATGTTGATATATTTAGATGAGGTATAGGTCATATAAATTATATTAAATCTTATTCTTTGTTGAAATAGATAGGTACTAACAGTATTTTCTGATATAAGTGAGCAACTTCTAGGAAAGAAAATAAAAGCAATTTAATAAATTAAAATAAATTAAACTAAGGAGGAATTATCCCAAAGATTACTCTTAGCCTGAAATCTCCTACATCTCCCCTTAATCTCATATCTGCATTCAGTAAAGAGAAAAAAAATCAGCAGTGCTTATTGAGCTTAATTTCTTCCCTTAGTCAAATAAAAGTCATTCAAACATTAATCCAAGAATTATTTATTGATTGCCTATTATATGCACAGTCATATGCTAGGGACTATTGAAGACACAAGTACATAAAAGGCTCTCTATAGACTCCCCAAATTCACGGGTATAGTGTCTACTCTCTTTGCAATGAAAATTTAGGTGCCAAAGTGTCCTTTGGTACTAAATTGAAATAGCTTGCCCACTATTTCTTTCAATTGGTACTGGGAGTACATGACAAATATTACATTTTATTCTCTCTCTGCATTTAGTTATTCAGCAAGGATGAACTGAAAAAATGGTGTCAGGCACTTTGCCAAGCATCAGCAGGGGTGCAACCATAACCAAAACAAGGATAATTTCTGCATTAGAGAGTACACATAATCTTTCTCCCTCCACCCTAGACACATAAAAGGAAATAAAATAATTATAATAATTGTCATCCTGGACGTACAAGTTAAAATGGTTTCCTGACTTCACCTAATTTAGAGCATCAGGGGATGCCTCTGAGAGAACAAAGATACAGAGATTTCTGAAAGTTAAATAGAAGTGAGCCAAATAAAAGACAAGGAGTAGGAGGGGAGTGTTCCTGGCATAAGAGATTTTATATACATGTCTAAATATGTATGTATTCTAGCAGAGGGATATTCTAAAATCTGAAGGCAAGAAGATCCATACTGTGTTGGAAGAACTGAAAGAATTTCTACAAGGCAGGGCCTCAAGTACAAAGGGGAGTCATGAAAGATGAGCTGGATAGCAAGGCATGAGACCAGATAATGTAAATATTTAAAGTGGCATAAAGAACTATCATGACCTCATCTTAATAGAAATGGAAAGCAGTTTTATTTTTATCAGAGAAATACTATGGTTAGATGTGCATTATAGAAAGACCATTTTGAATTGTGGGAAACAGATAGAATGAGAACATAGACCACATAGATAAACCTTAAGGGAAGAGGCTATTACAACAATCCAGGAAAGAGATAATAGAAGTCTGTACAAAGACAGACTCCTATAATGTCCTATAATGAAGAGAAAGAGGTGGAAAGAATCAAGAGATGTGTTGGTATCCACACAATATCATGGTATTTGTCTGAAAGTAAACAGTGTGAAGAAGAGGAAAGAGTCAAGGATGAAGTACCAGCCAGGGGAAGAAGCCATTCCCTAACATCAAGAATATGGGAGAAGCAGCAGTTTGGGTTTTGCAGGGACTGAGATGAGGTTTGTCATTTTGGACATGCCGAATTTGAGGTGTCTGAGAATCATCAACATCATACTACCCAATACCAAGTTTGATATGTTTCCTTGAAGCTCATAGGTAGATCTGACAAGAACATAAGATTTGGAAATCAATTTCTAGGTAATGACTGAGACGTCAGGAATGGTGCTATCTATCACCCACACAAATATATAGAATAAACAGAGAAGAAAGCCTCATTCTAAACCCTGAGAAATGCCTATGGCAAAAAAATAAAAGAGCGACCTACAAAGAAATCTAAAATGACATAATTTAAATTGCCCAGAAGCAGAAAAAGAAAAGAACATTCCCTAAAGAGGAGAATACCCAACAACATCAAGTTCTGCCTCAAAGTCAAGAAAGAAAGAAATGTAAAAGCAAGTTTAATGACAAGAAGGTCATTGGTGACTTGGAGAGGGTGACCTATGCAATGTAGTAGAGGCAGAAGCAGGATTTGGGAAGTTGAGGAGCGAGAGTCTGGTGAGGAAATAGAACAAGTACAGACAGTATTTCCAAAAGGTTGGCCATTGGCGGTGAATGTCCAGACTATATTTAAAAATATAAACATCACTCTCAGGATTCTAAAGTTTTTAGTGAAAGGAAGATCACCTCTTTATTCTGGTTTCCAAGAAGGTTGTTTCTGTCCTCATGTGAGATGCAATGCCCAATCGTGGCTCCAGGGGAAAGGGGCTCTATCTGGTTTTGAATGGCAGTATATAGCAATCTTGGACTTTAAAGGTCCCCGAGTGACTATGTGCACAGCTCAGGAACAGAATGGTTTCTTCTTAATAAACATTTGTTTAGATAAATAATTGCACTAATCTCTAGAAGAAACCTAGCTGTGCAGAAAGTGAGTTTAGAATATGTGTGAGCTCTCATGTTACAGCTTAAGCCTTGGGTTAACCCACTGCTATTTCCGTGGTCAAACTTTTACAGGTAATTGCCGATTATCTCATGTGTTCTATATACTTTATGGATCAACCACATTGTAGTTATAAATTTTGCTTTGAAATTTGGCCCTTATCCAGGTCACTTCTTTTTTTGCCCAGTTAGGGCATGCTAGCAAATTACAAATTATAATCAAATCTCAATTTTCCAAACTAATGACTTTGAAGAGCAATAATGCATGATCCAAAATGATGGTGAATTCATGAACCATTTATCTCTGTAATGTATATTCATTAATGTATATTCATTAAACTCATAATGTGTATTCATTAAACTTGACTATAAATACATCTTATATGACATTCATAACAAAATGATAAAGCATTTTGACCAAAATGACCCAAAGAGCCTTGAAAATTTTTCCAACTTCTCTGTTCCCATTTCCTACTACGTTCTACTGAGTATATCACTTTTCCATTGCTGTAACTTCTTAAAATAAACTAACATATCATGTTTTTTAGGATGGAAGAGGCAATGAAGTTCAATCTACTCTTTGAACCATTCTCGTATTATGTTTCTCTTTCCCTGTTTCTTTGAACATTTGTACTCACAAAGTGAAGACAGTAGCATAACAAACCCATTTACCCATCACTCACCTTGACAATGATCAGCATCTCTTTTCAAAATGTACTATTTTTTAAGAAATGTGAGTATCATATCTCTAAGACATTACATACGAAGACATCACACTAAGGGAGCTTTTAATACTGTCCATTCCAGCCCAGTGTCTCAGCGAGGAAAATGAAGCATGTAGAGACGCACCCAAAGCCACAGCGCTAATCGATAGGAGTGTGGAAGCCAGATGTAGTTCCCATCGTTCTCATTCTCCCTATGAATCAGGACTACACTTCTACTGACTTATTTTTGGTACAGAATTTTTCCCCAAATCCAAATATTACTGTTACATTCTACAGTCTTACAAAGCACAAACGACATGCAGAAACTTGAAGCATTTATAAATCTGGCACTTTAGCCACATGGCTACTGGGTTAAATTTTTGGGGTGAGGGAGTTGAGTGATAGACTGTAAGAGACAAAGTTTTGATTTTTTTTTTAACAAGGATATCTATGAATGTACTCAATATTATCTTTTAATGGGATGATTTCCACTGTTTCTATACTCCTTTTACCACGTAAAGGGAAGGTAATTACCAGTTTGACATTTGCACTTTTGGCCTTTTCGTGAAAGTGCCAGGGTTTCTGTACCTGAAGAAATGTTTAGGGATCTCACATAATATTAAGCTGAAATAAGTATGATGTTTCCCCCAAGAGTCCTCTTGTACACATGCTTCTTTGTGGGATAATTCTTGGAAAGACCACTCACCCATGCCTGCTGCTAAAGATGCTTACAGAGTATTGTACCATTATCAGAGGAGCTGGAAAACCACAGCTAACCTAGTTCTACTCATGGAAGCACTGTTTCTTATCTCTCACACTACCTTGTTCTTCCTGCTAATATTAACCAAGTGATGGTTGCATAAACATAAGTAATTAGTTACAAATGACAATAAGGCAATGTTTTCCCACTATGTGTTCTAGAAGAAGCACCAAAATATCTCTTTGATGAAGAAGACTCCCTGTTGATTAATGGAAATAAAATGCTTGTATAAATAGAATTACATACATGTGCATATTTGAAATATAATTATAGAGAGATGGAGATATTAGTGTATATGGATACATGTGAATATATGTACATATATGTGCATATATAACTATATCAAACTAAAGAAACCAATTAAGATTCATAAAATGCCTCCCAATCAAGTGGAAGAACCAGGGATTTAACTATCAGTGTTTAACGGTGCTGTACAAAAAAGGCTTTGTGTAAATAATGCAAATCATTTCTATTAATTTTATATCCTCCCTACCCCTCCTCTGATCTCTTTCGGATAGAGCCGCCCATGGACTTTTCTCAGAGTGTCTCTTTCTATAGCTCCCCGGGTAGAATACAGATGTGTTACCCTGTCACCATCTTCTCTCCAACCCAATCTCTTTTTCTCTCCTCTCTTGCCCTATTAAACAACACACACACACACACACACACACACACACACACACACAGATACACACACAGACACACAGGCCGGAATAGTCACTACTTACAAATGAATGTAGAAAGCCCATTTGTAAAGCAGCAAATTATGAAGCTAAAGTAAGAAGCAGAGATGAGATATTTGGAAATAGACTATAAACAGTCACCTTAGCTCCCAATTTCCTTTCGTATACTGGCCAGGGCCTGGAGACATTTTCTACCCCTGAGTCCTCTCAATCAATTAAGTCTTTTTTTGCTTAAGTCACTTTAAGTGTTGCAAGGTTTTTAGTCTCTTGAAGGAAATAGTGCCTGAATAACCCAAGGATTTTTTCAAAGCAACCTAGTCACACATAGCAGAAAGAATCCTAGATTTCCCATTTGAAGATCTGTGTTCAAATCTCAGATTTTCTGCTAGCTAACGGTGACCTTGAATAGGTTGTTTAGCCTCTGGGCCTCAGTTTTGTCACCTGTAAATTGAATGAGCACATAAATATTAAATAAAATAAATGATATAAGAAAATAATCAGCAACTCCATAAATGTTTGTTGAATTAAGCTGTGTGTGGCATATAGACTGCTGGCTCACACTTTCCATAATGCAGTTATGATGATCAGCTTTGTGACAAGGACATAAAAGGGTTTGAATTCTGACCAGCAGCCCTGGGAAACCTCAGGAATGTCAGGCCAATTAGTCAAGCTGCTGATCTACAATGTCTTGGCAACAAGGAGTAAGCAGGCTGAAGATATTCTAAAATATGTCTTAGCAAGACAAAGCCCAGGGTAAGTCCTTAAGCAGGCTTCTGCTGCTACTCTTAATATCCTCAGGAAGAATATGAGCTACACTTCGATAAATGCTTAAATACCAATTCAGATAACCAGACTCTGATCATTTAATTAACTTTTATTAGTATGCATTATGGAAACCCTACTTATATTCTTCAATAATAATGTGAATATCAGAAAATTACCCAACTATTTCAATTAAATGGCTTAATATATATATGAAGTATTTTTTATTGTTATTTTAAAGAACTCAAATTCTAAGATTAAAAAAGACTTGTGTCGGTTTTATGGGGTTTTGTTTCCATTATGTGTTTCTAATAAGAAATTGGTTGCTTAACTATATGTGCCTAAAAGAATGAGATAATAATACTACTGTGCCTTGTTACCTGATGTGTAAATTCGTTTTTAATATTCATACCTATGAACAGAATTAGTTTATGATAAAATAAGTAAAAGTGCATAATGATAAGGGAAGCAAAATACACATTTTTATTTTTTCCTATGAAGAAAGATAACTTAGGGCTTTCAAATTATATCATTATTTGCAGTTTATGTGAGGTAATATTATTGAAAAATATGTGCTTCACTTTTGAATTGGTACACACTTTTGGTGTCTTTGGGTTCTCAGAAAGTGTCTTTACCGTTTTTTGTAATTGCCAATTCGAGTCTTTAGCATCAGGCCACATGCAATGGCTTATGCCTGTAATCTGAGCATTTTGGGAGGCTGAAGTGGGAGGATCACTTGAGCCCAGATGTTTCAGACCAGTGTGGGTAATATGGTGAGAACCCTTCTCTACAAAACATAAAAAGATTAGAAAGGCATGGTGGTGCACCTCAGGAGGCTGAGGTGGGAGGATCACTTGAGTCCTGCGAGGTCAAGGCTGCAGTGAGCCATGATTATGCCACCGTACTCCCTCTTGGGTGACAGAGTAAGATCCTCTCTCAAAAAAAAAAAAAAAGACAAAGAGTCTTTGCCATTAATTTCTTACTAAAATGTCTGAATATGAGTTAATTATACATACATATTAACTGCCAAAGATATGAATATTTTCGTAATTTTTGGTTTTTTGAGGAACCTCCAAACTGTTCTTCTTAGTGAGTGTACTAATTTACATTCCCAGCAACAGTATACAAGGGTTCCCTTTTCTCCACATCATCACACAGCAGTTGGTATCCCCTGTCTTTTGGATATGAACCATTTTAACTGGGGTGAAATGGTATCTCATTGTAGTTTTGGTTTGCATTTCTCTGATGATCAGTGATGTTGCACACCTTTTCATGTAAGTTTTATCTTTTAATTTCATTGATTATGTATATACCCAAATTTTACTTTCATTTAATATTTACATTTTGACCCACTCTAACCAACTGAGATTGGATGAATGAATGAACAATTGGACAGTTTACTATCTTCTAAGCCATAGACCCTGCAGCACCTTAGGGCTGCCATCTACTTGGATAAAGAAGACACTGATCCTACTGCTGGAGGAATCAAAGAAAGGAGAACAGTTATATGAACCAACCATTTAAATGCCATTATTCTGTAATAAAAGAATGTAAAAATTGTCATGGTGGCACAGAGAGGGAATAATAGTCAATTATCAGAGAAGTAGTTTCACATTTGAGCCTTGTAATTTGAAAGCCCTGGAAAGAAGCCCCAGCACTCTGCCACGCAATAGTAGTAAAATGTGAAATTAAAGTTTGAGTGTTTCATCTAATCTGCAAAATGAAACAGTGTCTCCAGCTTAAGGTTGTGTGAAGGATTAAATATGACAACATGTGAAAGGCTGACTTTAGCACTGTATGTCTGGCATATAGTGAGTGCTTCCTACATGTTACTCTGATTGTGAACTGGGCACTAGGGAGATATTTAGTCACCAGGGAAGCTTCACAGAGTATATTCACAGGAGTTACTAATGGAAAAAGGAGAGAACAGACAGTGAGCAAGCTATAAAACCTTCCGCATCCTCTAGCCTCAGTGTTATAAATCCAGGGATTATTGATGAGTTGACATTGGTTCAATAATTTCATAATGTTCATAGGCACAAAAAACTCATGGAATACTTGTTTAAAATACATAGCCCAGGGCCCACTCCGGTCATTCTGATTCATTAAGTCTAATGTGAGGGCCTAAAGTCTCCCATTTAACCCCATTTAAATAACGGATGGAGATGAGCGCTAAAGCCATTCTAGCTTGATTTTATTAAAATTAAATTGCCACAATTGACAGGTAATTTGGCAGTCTCTTTTGTCATATTAATATGTCAGAATCAGGGAAAAGTGACACACATACACAAAACATACTTACTTTGATTACTTTTAAGTAACACAAATTGTCCTCTCTCTAGAATATTCAGAAACTTTAAAACCCCAATATTTGAAAACAGAACAGGGAAGCCATGTGCAGAAAGATCAGAAATGGACATTTATCACAGATTTATTTGTTGAATGTGCACTTTCCATGCTAGTCTGTAAATTCTATTGGAGCAGACAACATAGATACCTTATGCACATCAGCTGCTCCACCAGCTAGCACAATGCTAGGCACCATTAATCAAGAAGTACTTTCAGGGTAATGCCTACATTCTTTCGCAAGATATAGGAATGGTAAGAGAAGTGCAGGACAGGAGTAGATTGGAGATATATTTAGTAATGAAAATTAGCAGATTTACCAATCTGATGAGGGACTACAGAAATATTCTCAAGCTTCAAGCCTAAGTTGCTAGATGAAGGCAGTGTCCCCAACCAAGGGAGAAGCACATTTGGTGGAGTAATTTTGTTTTAAAGATTTCATGTTTGAGATTTCTAAGGAAAACAATAGCTAGCAAATAACTACAGATGCATATGAATCTAAAATTCTGAGATATAGTAAGCAGAATAATGACCTTCATAGATGTCCACAGTCAGAACCTGTGAGTGCTGTCTTGCATGTCAAACAGACTTTGTAGATGTGATTAAAACTAAAGACCTTTAAATGGGAAGAGTATCCTAGCTTATCCTAGTGGGCCCAATCTAATCATCAGTTCTTTAAAGTGAAGAGTTTTTCTCACTGCAGAGAGTCGCAAAGATGGCAGCATGAAAGGAACATGCTAGCTTGAAAATGGAGATAGGCTACAATGAGCCAAAGAATGCAGGCAACGTCTATCTAGAAGCTGGAAAAAAAAAAAAAACATGAAAATGGATTCTCTTTTACAATCTCTAAAAAGCAAGGAAGCTTTACTTATAACTTGATTTTAGCCCAGTGGCAATGACCGACAGAACAGCAAAATAATAAATTTATGTGATGTTTTCTCACTAAATTTGTGGTAGTTCATTACAGTAGCAGTAGGAAACTAATACATGAGGTGTGAGTTGAACATAAACATTTGTACCCATTCTTCAAATTTCTGTATAACATATATATATTCAGAAAATAATTTCCTTCATTAATTAATACCCCTTTCTCTTAGTTCTCTTAGTTTCTGAAATTTTTGTTGTTGTTGTTTTAAGATGGAGGCTCATTCTGTCACCCAGGCTGGAATGCAGTGGTGTGATCTCAGCTCACTGCAACCTCTGCTTCCGGGTCTTAAGCTATTCTCATCCCTCAGCCTCCTGAATAGCTGGGATTACAGGCACATGCCACCACGCCCGGCTAATATTTGCATTTTTAGTAGGCTAGGCTGATCTCGAACCCCTGACCTTAAGTGATCCACCCACCTTGGCCTCCCAAAGCACTGGAATTACAGATGTGAGCCTCCACACCCAGCCAGTTTCTGCAATCTTACATTAAATGGTCTAAATGCAGTGCTGAGTATTTGTCTGATAGTGATCAGTTGTATTCTCACTCCTTCTCCTTTCCTCTGAGACAGCATGCCTGCAAACTGCTGGCTTGGAGCCTGGAAAGTACCTATCCCAGATCCCCTTGCCAGCTGGTTTCTGGTTAGGTCTGCCAAAAGAAAGCACTGAGAGTGGAAGTTAGGAGAAGGAAAGAAGCCATGATGAATTTTCTTCTGTTTCTGTGTCCACCTGCCCTAGCATCTTAGCACTCATGAGTTTGGGTGGTGGCAGAAGCAGCACCAGGCCAGTGCTTGCCTCTCTGAAACAGCAGCATCATTACGGTAGCAGCCACTGGTTGTAGGTACCAGTTGCTCACCTTGTCAGCAAGTCCAGTGGCACCAGCAGGACTTTGAGCTCAAGATGCCTGAAAAGCAGAGTTCAGGTGGTTTCAGAAGCAGCAGCAGCACTCCCAGGGTACATGCTTGTAAGGTCCATGTAATACCATTTATACCACTTTCCCCTTTGCCCTTCTAGCTCTAGGGGCAATAGTGATTTCCTGCAGTTACTAATCTCTGGGTAATAGCAACTAACTCCTTTCTCTCTCAGGCTTTTTAACACATTGGTAAACAATGTATTGTATTGGATTCCCTCTGTTTTAAAAGCTGAGAATGATTTCTGTCATCCTGACTAGACACTGATACAAATGTTTTTGCACTAATATTTCCTTATTTTAAATAAAAAAAGTAAATAGGGGTGAGAGTAGGGATTATAGGTACTCACTGGGGTTCATTAGAATCTCTAAAGACAGTAAGAGACATTTAAACAGTAATGAGGCTGGATGCTTACCAGCACAGAGACAGTAGTTTTAGATTAAATATCTATCCCTATAGAAAAGAGGAAAAAAGAACCCTTCCACATGGCAGCAAGTTCATGAAAACAACTTACCACTCAATTTTCTCTTACAAAAAAACAAAAAACAAAAAAAAACAAGAGAAATAGAAAAGCCACTTTAAATGTATCATTATCCTGAATTAAAGCTGTACCAGGAAAGTAGGGCGCACTGAACATTTTTATTATGAGAGTTGTGAAAACACTGGGCTGCTATTTGCAAGAGTTGTGCTCAACATAACACTAACTGGCCCCCATGCCTGCACTTCTCTTCCCAAGAAAAACCAGCTACCGTAAAATGCAATCTGATAGGGTAATCCAGAAGAGCAACAAGTTCAACAATTTGATATAAAAATGTTAAGTTCCCATTCAGTACTGAAAACATTTTAAGGGGTCATGGAAACCTGTTTTTGACAGAACAAGCCAACTGTGATCAAAGTACTCATCAGCTCCTTTCATTGTACACTTACTATGTGCAAGACCCCATGGTAAGTCCTTAACATTCATCAGCTCATTCACTGCCTGCAAAGGCCCTATAAGACAAGTAACACCACAAGTGAACAACCTGAGCCTCATAATGGTGAACTAGTCACACAGCTGGTCAGAGCTGGAATGGAAGGTCAAACCAGCTCAGTCCAACTCTAAAATCAGTATCTTTAAGCATTTCTCTGTACTTAGTACAAGAAGGGAAATTTTCCTTAAAATCGGAGGGCAGGATACAGAAATGCATGAATCAAGGCAACTTATACCGCAAAGTCCTACATGTATCACAATTTTTATTTTCAAATTTAAATAAATATAGAAAGATACAACCTTTGTCACCAAGCAACACTGGAAAGGACTCATCTTTTAGTGGCCATAGAGGCTTTTCAGAAATGAGGAGAGTTGCCTCGTCTGTTGACTCTTTCTTATAAGGAAAGAAGAACTGAAAATTAACTTTATAGAGCTATACACAGGAGTGTATCCTGAACTTACTGCACATGTAACTAAATGAATGATGATTCAAATGTGGAACTCCTATTTTGTTTTCTATAAATTATTTCTGATTTTTGTTTGAAACAATAACAACGACAAAAAAGTCATGGCACAGCTGAGAAGTAGAAGCTCTCCTCTTGAGAACACGGAATGATCATGTTTAGTTCTGCAGTTGGATTAAAGAACTATATGTCTATCTACTCTAGATGATTTCCTTATTCCCTTGTTACACGGCCTACAAGGTCCTGTATGGTTGGTCCTCAGCTATCAGCTTTGGCTTTCTTGTTGCCCCTTGGCCTCTGAGCTGACCTCCAAAGAGCTGTTTCTTGGGTCCTGACTGAGGGCTCTATGCCAAGATAACCCCTCCTCATTCTTCATGTCTCAGATTAGGCATTATTTACTCTGGGAAGTCTTACCCAATTCTAGGATTAGGTAGGGTCACCCTGTTATATCCCTCTTTAGCATCAGTTACTTATCTTCACAAGAATTTTAAATCCTTATAAATTTATATATAAGGTATGATGAAATAAAAATCTGTTTGTTGCCTATCTTCCTCCCTTGTCTTAGTCTCCAGTAACACAAACAGCATGCCTATTGTGTTGACTTCACTATCACCAGTACCTGAAACAGTGCCCGGTATGTAGTAAGGACCCCAAAATGTTTGTGAAAACTTAATATCTGAATTCCACCAGCTTCAAGGCATAGCCACAATCTCCCTGAGAGTTGTTCGCTGGGAACCTTGGTGACAGGGTCTTCCACACAGAGCAGCACAGAGCTTTCCTTTAAGTCCTCATTTTTCCATTAGGAGCTTCCCTTTTGTGGTCTCCACAATCCAGAGGGCCCTAAACCTACCCCAGCAAAGCAGAACCTTATCATAAAACTCATCTTCAGCTCTTATTAGTCTCCTCAGTGGTCTCCCTTTTTTACTTTCAGAGACTCAACAGCTGAGGTATTAGGTTCAGAGAATTGTTTCCAGATCCTTTATTCACACTGAAGAGTAAATACCTGGTAGGATGAATAGATATCTCTAATGTACATTTGCATTTAGCAGCAGCTAAATTGAAACGTTTGGCATTGGCCACTAGGAACAGAGAATTCTCCACGGATTAGAAACAGAACCTTCACTACGGACAGGGGCCAACTATGCCTCTCTTACACATAGATCCCTAGAGAAAAAGAAGTACTCAGGCCCTCACACTAGACCAGGTCCAATCTAGTTCTCTAATGCTTTTTCTCCTCTCATTCTTATATCTAGAACATCCCCTCAGCCCTCAGTTGATCACACTTTTGGTACTGGGCCATGGGCTGCACCCCACAACCAGACCAAGAGGATTAACAGGAGACTTTCAACTGCTGTAATCCCCTTGGTCACTTGTAGGTAGCTGAAGTTTCAAAAGAAAAAAAAAATCTTAAGAAATCCATATGAAGAAAAAAACAAAAGAGCAAAATTAAAAAGTCTCCAGATAAAAATTTAGAATTGTATAGATCTAAATTTTTTTTTTTTGAGACAGAGTCTCGCTCTGTTGCCAGGTGCCAGGCTGAAGTGCAGTGGTGCAATCTCTGCTCACTGCAACCTCCACCTCCCGGGTTCAAGCAATTCTCCTGCCTCAGCCTCCCAAGTAGCTGGGACTACAGGCGCATGCCACCATGCCCAACTAATTTTTGTATTTTTAGTGGAGACGGGGTTTCACCATGTTGGCCAGGATGGTCTCCATCTCTTGACCTTGAGATCAGCCCGCCTTGGCCTCCCAAAGTGCTGAGATTACAAGTGTGAACCACCGTGCCTGGCCGATCTAAATTAATTTTAAACTCTGACCTAAGTATTTTGTACATGGGCCAACTGACCCGTGACAACGGAGATAACTATCTCAGTTCATCCATTTCAGATGCCCTTTATCTCACATTTTTCTTTTTGTTTTATCCAAAGGAGTTTAGTCACTGATACGGTTTGGATATTTATCCCCACGCAAATCTCATGTTAAATTGTAATCTCCAGGGCTGGAATTGGGGCCTTGGTAAGAGGTGTTCAGATCATGGGGGCGGATCCCTCATGGCTTGGTGCTGTCTTCATGACATGAGTTCTCATGAGATCTGGTCATTTAAAAGAGAGTGGCATCTCCCTCACTCCCCTTTCTTGCTCCTGCTCTGGCCATGTGACATGCCAGTTCCCACTTTACCTTCCACCATGATTGCAAGCTTCCTAAAACCTCCCCAGAAGCAAAAAAGATGCCAGCATTGTGTTTTCTGTAAAGGCTGCAGAACCATAAGCCAAGTAAATCGATTTTCTTTATGCATTACCCAGTCTCAGGTATTTCTTTGTAGTAATACAAGAACTACCCAATATAGTCATTTATCAAAGTAGTGTTACTTCCCAATATTATTTGGTTTATGGAAAATGCATCTTGTCTTCCCACAATGTGATTTATCTTCCACTTTTGCTACATGGCCAGCAAGTGTCTGACCGATAATATACCCTTAAAAAATACCTGTAGAATATATGATTGATTGACTAACTGACTGAATGAATGACTTTGACTCTTCAATTGAAATATTTTTATTTTGAATTCTAGAACTCTTTGGCCTCTTCCAGATGATCCTTCTATACCAAGGTTTTTGCCACACATACTGGCCAATTCCCACTTCACTGTTTAAAGTGGGCCTCCCCTCCTCCTTGAACACTTAGCTCAGGGGAAAATTTCTTATGCTTCCTTGAATTTATCCTTCCTGAGGGCTGAGCTCCCAAAGTCACTTTAACATTTTTCATAAAAACTGCAGACAGAATGAAACTAACATACAATCAAAGCTATGAGATGGAATTAATTGGCAATGTATCAGATAGCTAATTTAATTACTTCAAGTAAGATATATGAATTTTAACTATGTTTTAGAAACAGCAGCTGCTTCCCTTTCATGATTCATCTAAGTGTTATTCAAATCAACGTATTCAGAGCTTATGCCAAATGCACCTTTCCTGCCCAGATACAGAGGAAAAGGAAGAACTTTTCCTTGAAATCATCAAGACTTTCCTCCCACCTTTAAATAAAGTCATTCTGCTTATGTCTCTTTTGTCTGGTTCCTAGAATTTCCTTTGAACAAAGGATATCATAGCTTTAAAAGTAAAACAACCAACACCTGAAATACAATGGTCAAACATTTGTGAGTTGTTTCCAAACAGGGGAGTAAGAAATTTTGAGTTTGTAGTTACTTCCTTGCCTCCTCAAATACAGCACTTATCAAGATCAGAAATTAAATCCTAGGGCTAGCCTTATATTCATGACTCCATGAAGAATTTAGAATTTCATGAACCTAGATTTGTCTTACAGTCAGATCACATGTTGTATTCCAGTTACTATGTATTTGGTCTACTTCTAAGAACTTCAGACTCAGTGATGCTTATGTACTATATAAATACACCCAAGGCCACTCCTTATGAATATTTTAGGCCAATTATAATTTCTCTTTAACTATGCTTTTTCACCTGCTCTATTCCTTGTGGAAGACTGGTTTGCTCTATCATTTTCAGGGGTGGAATGCACCCTGATGATCATAGAGATTTAAACAGAGTATGATTTACGAAAACAACAACAACAAATCCACAGTAAAATGACCCACTATTGGAAGAAACACATAAAGAAGATGTATTTCTTTTTAGTACCCTTCGTTTATAACACAATTTCACAAATCTTCTTTCAATGATAGGAGAGGAAATCATCAGTGGTGGTCACCAAAGATTCTCCCAGATATATTACACAGACTTCCTAAACGTATAATATGTAGTACATGAATATTGAAAAAAACATTGAATGTGGTTTAAAATACATGATCAACTCTTTAAATCTATTTAAATTCATTTAAATCAGCATTGTTTGGGCTTTATCTACAATATTTTTGGGAATAACCCTGTTTCCATAGTGACAAAAACTTGTATTTTATCTTTAGACATGCTTGTGAAAGTATAACAACTTTTGTAATAAAGTTTACATATTAGTTGCACATAAATTTTATTTTTGTGAGAAGTCCAAGCTGCAGCTTTCTTTCCTTCATCATTTATTGTTGTCTTGTCACTAAATACATAATTCACATCTCCTCTCAAATAATGAAAACTCAACAAAGGGCCATTCCTAGCCACTTGCAAAGGAGTTCTAAATCTACATGATGATCAGATCTTTGAATATTGACATGTAATATTAAGGAAAAGATAATGAAATACTTCATAGATGTCACCCTTCATATAATCTGTGTGTTTTATTAGCATAAATCCATTCATTTTTGCCTAATCAGTATTCTCTTATTTATTCCTTTTAAATGGTTAGTAAGTTTGCTTTGGCCAGTCAAAATGAAAGAGAAAAGTGAAGCAACAGAGACATTGTCCAGTTACCTATTCACACCCAGAAATGAGGGTTTCTTTCAATAGTTTGCTGTCAGTTGAGCTGCAAATATGTGTATTCTTTACTAAAATTCCTTTTAATATTAATTTTTAAAGTTTCCAGGGCCTGTACTGTTCTCTGTCTACATTCGTGGCACCAAAAAGTTGTACACATATGATTCGTGACAATTTATATATTATTTTATTCTTTAACATAAAAGTTAAAAAATAACTTTCCATTTATATGCCACTATGTCTAGTATGGAATTTTTTTATTTTATAAAATTATAGCTATTACTTCAATTCATACATCACATTTTATTTAAAACGAATGCTATTTTTCCCATAGGAATTCACATGTTTTCTAGGGGAAAAATAGCATTAAGTGGAAGACTAAAAAACCAAAAGAGAAAGCCTTAAGATATGTCTTTAAAATGATTTTATTTTTCTGTTTACCCTCTGGATACAGGATGTAGATGATAGGAAAGGGAAACATCTGGGTAAAGTACGTAATATTTAAAAATGTGAACAGTAATTTTCTTAATATATGATAGTGTTGTACTGAGTTTACCACCTTATCAAGAATATAAGAACCATTAGTGTATTATATTTCAAACCTACACGACATCAAAATACGTAGTAAAGCATTTTGAGTTGTATAAATTTCAATTTATAAGGAAATAATGCAAGTGATATACATGGCATAGGATGTTCTTTGTTCTCACAAATGTTTCAGTCCTTTTTATGTCTTAACAGTGAAATTTACCAGCTGTTTCTGACTATTTAAAGGGATACTATGTTTAACAGGAAGCTCTTCTTGTTTCTCTACACTCTTGCTTCAAAAAGGCACACAGAAGTCCAGTGAGTAAAACAAAGAAGGAGGAAGCGGCATTTGGGTAGAGACAGGAGACCTGACATTAATTCATTAGTCTCACAGGAGAAGTCACCTTGATAAGCAGAGAGCTCCTGCACCACTGGAAATATCCACCCATGTTAAGGTTAAGTGTGGTTGAACAGACATACTGGCTTAATGCCACATCAATTTATTATCTTAGGTGAGAAGATCCACTGGGCACAAATCAAGATGTTAGCAAGTCCTCTAGGTGAGGAGTTCCCCTGGGCACAAGGTGTTAGTAAGGATGTGATTTTTCCTGAGGCCCTATGAGAGAATCCATTTACCTGCCCTTTCCAGACTCAAGAATTCACTTGCATTCCTTGGCTTGTGGCTTCTTCCTCTAACTTCAGAGCCAGAAGAGTAACATCCCCAAAGCTTTCTCTCTGACATTCATACCTCCCTCTTATGACCCTTGTGATTATCTTGGACCCCACTGTGTGATCCAGGATAATCATCTCAACCTCTTTAACTCAATTATAACTGGAAAATCCCTTTTGCCATGTAATATACTGGATTTGCAGGTTTTGGGGATTACCATATAAACATCTTGGGGAGATCACTAATCTGCCTACCATAGTGATATATTTAAAATACAGACTGATAGGCGAACCTAGATTGCCAAGGGTCTTTCCAATGTTTATATTCTATAAATAAGGCAAAGAAATTAACTATGTATTAACAACTGATAAAATGTCTATTTATATTAAGAAAGTGACCATACAAAAATATAGATTCTCTTCACTCCTAAGAGTATTACTATCTTTCTGTATGTCCACCTAGATGACTAAATATTTTGGATAAAATTTATTGTTTAGAAGAAGGCCGAGCTTCTCTTACAGAGTATGTCCCCATCCTGACTGGTCTGAGAAGGGATAAGCACTAACAAAACCTGGAAATTGGAGATTCTTAACAATTATGCAACAACCACCCTGCAGCTTTTCCAGGGTGTTGCTATCTCAAAGGCTGCAATGGTCACTGGTCAGGGAATTATTCTTTCTCTTTCAAAAAAAGAAAAAGATTAAAAAACATGATTTTTCCTCCTTATTATGTACCTAGTATGAACTCCTAAATAGGAAAGAAATGATCAACTTCCTAACTTGCAATTCATTTCTCAGAAACTACTAAATACTTGCCAATGAAAAAATATGGCTTAACTAACTCATGTACGAATTACATCAATTTATATATACCAGTCTTCAGTTTCTTGTGGCCTTCAGCAAAAGATGTTCTGAAATGCTATATAGAATAAAGCACTCTGCAGTTTGGATTAATAGGAGGCACTAAATTATACCTAAAGCAATTGACCAAATGATCCTGCTAGATCTTAAAGTGAGAAACATTGCCATGAAAACAGTGACCACTTAATCCATTAGTAGAACAGTCTGCATTATAACAAAAATCTAATTGGGGGAAAACTTCTCTGTGAAAAAATATTCTTTGTGGACCTACAACCAGGACCAAAGGGAACATATTTATATCAATTAAATTTCCATTGAAATCTATTTATTTTCTATTGAAATCATTAAATTAACTAAGACAAGGAAAATTAAACTTGTCTTAGTTTGATAAGACTTGTTGGAAGTTTTCCCCCACTCCAACATTAGGCGTTTATATGCATGCACACATATCAATGCACACAATCTGAGTAATATTCATTGTTAATGTTTACTGAACACTCAATGAATGTCAAGCACTAACACCATATTAGGAACCATTGTTCCCCATTTTGAAGAAGTTAAAATTGAAGTTAAGAGAAGTTATCAAATTCCTGCCAATGGCAAAACTAGAATTTGAAAATAGGCCCCTTAACCCCAGGGCCTTCATTTTCGATCCTCATGTGATATTGTCCTTCTATCAGTGGCCGAAAGTAATAACCACACAGAGAAATATATTTAGGTATAATATATCATAGAAACTGAAAACATAAAAATCAATATTTGTAAGTTTGGTTCGTTTGTTTTTTGAAACAGAGTCTCACTCTGTCACCCAGTGGCATGATCTTGGCTCACTGCAACCTCTCCCTCCTGGGTTCAAGCAGTTCTTCTGCCTCAACCTCCTGAGTAGCTGGGACTAGAGGCATGCGCTACCATGCCAAGCTAATCTTTTGTATTTTTAGTAGAGATGGTTTTCGCCATCTTGCCCAGGCTGATCTCAAACTCCTGAGCCCAGGTAATCCGCCTGCCTCGGCCTCACAAAGTGCTAGGATTACAGGCATGAGCCACTGTGCCCAGACTAATATTTGTAAGTTAATGTTCTTAATCCTTAAACATATACTTAAGATTTTCTTAAATTTCACTAATTTCAAAATAAATACATACCTAAACTGTAAAGCTAGCCCCAATTTCTGGAGACTTCTTGCGGCAAAGTTGCATAAGAGGTATTCACAGCAATTCATTAAGTTTAAGTGGCTTTTAAATCATAAGATACACATTAAAGTCAACGATGGGATGACTTTATGCACCTACACTTAAAATACCACTCAAAGATTTTGAACGTTATTAGATAGCGTGAACGCAACTAATATGCCACCTCCATGCCGCTTCATTTTATATGGAAATTTTCAATATTCCTAATACCAGCTACACTGTTGTCAAATATATCAGTGGCAATGTCCTGAATGATGAAGAATCTTATAATACATTGTTCATCATTCATTTTTTAGTCACACGTCCATTCATTCATTCAACAGATATTTATTGAGTAAATAAAGCAGAAGCTTTGCAGACATAAGGATGACAGCAGACTTACCCCAAGGATTTCAATGGATGTGATGGCAATTGACGGATGTAATGGCAGGCTATAAGGGATGCACTTGACCTGTAAAAGGAAACTGAGGACTGAACTCCTTAGTTAAGACTGTAAGAATATATAAGATATGGCCCAACCAATGAAGGGTAATTTTTTTCTTTTATTGCAGAGGGATGGCAGAAAGGTCTGCAAACATGTCATAGTCAAGAACTCTTCGTATAACTGGACAATAGTAGAATCATGTGGAAGAATAAACAGTGAAAGCTAAAAATGTAGCTGCAGGCTGGGTCAGGCACCTACACTTAAAATACCACTCAAAGATTTTGAACGTTTTTAGATAGTGTGAATACAACTAATATGGCCACCTCCACGCCTCTTCATTTATATTCAGATGAAGCAAATCAACAGGACAAGTCTAACTTAAGGCATGCCTCCATCCTCTGTCATTTAAAAAAGAGGCCTTATGGTTATTTTTGTTTAGAATACGGCGTTTATTTCATTCACAAAAAGAAAATGCATATCGCCTTTGCTTGCCAAGGAAGATGTTAGAGAATATAATTATTCACAGCAAAATAAAGAACTGGAAGGGACATACGTGAGTGGAAAGCAGGGAGCTGACTGTATTTGTCTGGTGCTGAGGAGTACACAGGGCAAGCAAAGTGCTGAGTAATAGCTGTGGGAAGAAGGGCAGGGGAAGAACACTGGTAGGTGGGTTTTGAATGGAGATATGGGAAAGCTGTAAATTCTGAACTAAATATGAAAGATGTGTGAATGGTGAACAGGGAAGAAACTTAAAAGGTTGGATGAAAGAGTGTACAAAATAGAGTAGTTCTTACCATTTGCAAGGGCTAGTATCTCTGGAATTAGAAGTATATGCCAACATTTATGTGTGAGCCAAAAAAGATATTGAAAAACTAGATCATTATGTGAATGAAATGAATAAGGATTGATGGCAATAAGAATAGAGAGGAAGAATATTGTTTAAGAAAAGAAAAAGCTGGCAATATCTGCTTCAAAACAAGCTATATTCTGCCTCTTACACCCACACAAAAGTGAAATAAAATTTGCCAAAAGGAAATTGCCAATTGTCAAAGAAAAAAAGAAAACTGGCAGTCCTAATTATACTTGCTAGAAATGAACAAACTGAATAATCTCTATGAATCATTCTCATTGCTGTCCAGTACAAAATCCTGCATAGCATCCTTAATTTGGATATTCAGTATTTTATTATTGATTTTCCATCCAACTTGTTTTCACAACAGATCTAAGTCATTTGAAAGAAACTTTATACATTAAAATAGCAAAATATAAATGTAAACATAATGAGAACCTTCGGAAACAAAATAAGAGCTGGATTAGGAACAGCAGATGAGCAGAGATGGGTATATCACTTTGTTTTTAAGGCCAACATCAATCCCTATCACTTTGCTAAGCCACAGATTTGTCTCTTCCAGCCAAAGAAGAAAAGAAAATGATGCAACTATATAGTTCTCTTTTTCTGTTAAAAGAAAAATATATTATCAGTTCTTCAGAAGTATTTGTTTAGAATTTAGACATCAAATTTGAATCAAATAACAGATTACTTGAATACATGTTATCTGAGAGCCATCTCAGGAAAATTAGTGTCACTAGTGAATATTTTAAAAAGCAAATCAAAACCCCCTTTTCTGTTTTATTTTATTTATTTATTTATTTTTGAGACAAGGTTTCCCTCTGTTGCCTAGGGGCTGGAGTGCAGTGGTCTTATTATGATTCACTGCAGCCTCCAGCTCCTGAGCTCAAGTGATTTTCCTTCCTCAGCCTTCCAAGTGGCTATGATTATGGGCATGAGCCACCACACCCAGATAATTTTTTTTTTCTTTTTGGTAGAAATGGGGTCTTGCTTTGCTGCCCAAGCTGGTCTAGAATACCTGGCTTCAAGCTCTGGCTTCGAGGGACCCTCAAACCTCAGCCTCCCAAAGTGCTGGGATTACAGGTTCTTCTCCCTTTTGAACATCATAATATTCTTTTGTATTTTTTGTCTTCAATAAATTTAGGGTGTCTTAGCTACAACTGAAAATGCTGTCTAAGGTAGGAAATAATTCATCTTTTCAGAATTTCCTTCCAAGTTTAGTAAATACTTCCAAAGCAAGAGAGACTACATAACTTGATATATTGCTATTATCACTGTAACTATAGTTTTCTTGGAAACATATCAAATATTTAATTTCTCTCTCCAGATCCTATTCTCTAAGTAAACCTGATTTGCAAAATCTATCCACAAAAGACTTTTTCAGCTGTCATTTTATAAGGGTTACTTGAATTTTTGTGAAAAACTATATTTGTTACACTCCAAAGGCATTTTCAAGCAAAGCAGCATTTTTATTTCAATTTTTATTAAAATTATTTTCTACAAAATATGTTCATGTATACCAAAGAATTATGACAATGTGTATTTTGAACAAACCAACTTCACACTGAAATGCACTTGATAGTTATTTGAAATATCTATTATTTGTCTTGCTCTTTGCTTCCAACACAGCCTTAAACCAACTGACATTTCAAGCTCTGTTATTACTTAACACATACAAATACGTATTTTATACATACGAGTAATACAGCAAAAATTTCGCAGTACAACTAACATTACGTTTTCTTTTAAGTCACAAATAGTTCCATGTTAAATGTCATGCACATTTAGCCTACACATGAAACCAACATGTTCATTTTTATTTTAGTTCCAAATTATGGAGCAGAAACCTAAAACAGAGAGTTCATCTTAGTCATATAGCTAAAAGAAACTAATCAAGGGATCTGAGCCCTCGAATTTTAATTATGAAATAAACATAGTATAACCTAATAAAAGCCACAAATTATAGCATTCAAATACCTATTTTTGTCTTCTGACTATGGAAACTTTCCTAAGTCAAAAAAACACCAATTTGTTTAGGTTCTGGCAACTACCAACTAGCATAGGTACTAATCACAAAGTTCTTGAAATCAGTTAGACGAAAGAAGAAATGATCAAAAAGGCAATGAGAAGAAAGGAGGTTGCTTTATATATTTGACATAAAAAAGAAAACATGTATTATAAGAATTGTAACTAAGTCACCTTTATTGAAAACATCCGAAAGTTTCAACATGAAAGGCAGTGTTATGTATTCACGAATTCAAGAAGAGGATGCAGGTGACTTCTCTATAGGAGGGCAGGTCTTCATAATTATATTTGGCACTTGAAAAGTATATCACTTTGAGAGCATTTTTGAATGTCTTTAACATGTATTTATTAAGCATAAATGAAAATATACACAATCGGATATTATAGACATTAGAAAAAAGGACAGGGGTTTAACTGCACTCATTTCCTCATTTAAGAACTTCTCTGGATGGATCCACCTTCAAGGTAGTTCATCTCTTCTAGAACTTCTTTCATTTGTAGATATACATTTGTAATCTATGGACAGGATTTTGTAGAAGATTTTTGGTCTAATTAAAATGCTTGTTTATTTCTATTCCACCTCCTTCTATTAGGCAATTTAATCAGATATATAACTTGAAATCAAATTTTAAAAATCCAGCGAACCTGATTTTTCACTTTAATGACAATTCTTAAAATTTCCTTTATGCTCAATGCATTAAGACGATGGGCATTCCCAGAAAAAGATATTTCTTGATGTCTAACCATGGTGCTCCCAGGAATAAGCCCTTCTTAAGAAATATAAGCTTATCTAAACTTCAAAAGAGTTATAATAAGCTAAATGTGTAACACAGATAAAATACATACCTACCATTATTATTAACTTATAATCAATAGGTATGCTGAATGATAGTCTCACTATTAACCACACCACATTCAAACCTAAACTTGAGATGTTATTTTAGATTACATAACTATGAATCGAGTCAAATATATTTTTCTTGTTACATAGAAGATATTTGTTTTATTGAATTCAAACAGTGATAGAACTTAGAAGTTCAGGAACACTGAATTCATCTATAGACTGTTTTCTCAATTCATAGTTTATTATGATATTAAAGTTAATTATTAAGTTGAACAGCCACCTTTTCAGAGCAGCATGTGTGGGCTGGCTTACTGGGTCCCCTAAGTGCTCCCAATTATTAAAACAAAGTTTTACCATTAATATAATTGACGATAGAAGACTGTATAATATAATATATAAATAACTTCTTTAGCTTGAGTACAGATAGCAATGTGTAACTATATATAATATGTATATGTGTATCTCATACTGATTTTTAAAGTCATCATGCAGTCAAATTATTTTAGATTTTAGATAGAGTAGGGGATAAGTATCATAAATAGTGGTTGAATTCAGAAAATGTACATTTTCTAAAAATAGACTTTTGCCATTAAGCACCATAAAATACTCTCTCATTTTCTTTTTTTTTTTTTACTTCCCTTAATATATACCTGGATATAAAGTAGTATAAACTATTTCCAATTAATTATTCACATTTTAATTAGTTTTAAAAAGCAGTATGCTATTTTTTCACACAGTCTCTAAAAAGAAGAGAGATGCAATAGATAAAAGACATTTCCATGTTTTAACTCTGAAGACAAGCGGAATTTCACTCTGGGATTTTCAGTTTACTGATCTGCAAAAATTGTTTGGAAGTAAAATGCTTTATTTCTCATATAACTCATTAAGAGTTTATTATAACAATCCCATAAAATGATTCAACATGTTTTCGAAATGAAATCCTTTGAAATAAATATAATCACTTTTTTACTTTTAGCTTAGTATTATATGTTCAGATTTTACAGACATATGATTTGAACATGAATGTACACAACTACTTTACCTATATAATTATATAATTAAATAATTATGGCTATAGGAAGGTGAAATGTTTTATCTATATTATCCAGGTATATTTATATCAGAACTACAAAAGAAGAAATTCTTATGTCAAAAAGGGATTGTAGCTTTCTCCTTTCTATAGCAGAGCTAGAAAGTAATCTTAACCAATAACTATTTTATTGAATGTTAAGACCATGTTCTACATGAAAATAGCTCTAATGAAACAGAAATAATGTGGAACAAAATTAATAGGAAAGACATACGGATTAAAAGGGCAAGTACCAAAGTTGAAGTGTTAGAAAACTTAGTGAAAGTTAAGTCAACTAAGAATACCTCTTTCCTAAAAAATTGAGTTTCGGTGAGTGGAAATAATTAAAGTAATTGATATAGAGGTCAATTTTAGGTCATTCTTGGCACTAAATTTGGAAAAATAGTAATGTCATAGTAGCTATTTTTTAAAAATACGTGAATATATTTTATAGATCTCTGAGTTTAACATTAGACTAAAGAAAAAAATCAATAAAATTATAGCAACCTGAAAATAACTGGGGAATGTGTATTACTGAATTTAAAAATGACCTATAAGCATAGTTTACAGTTTCATACTTGCAACTAATTAATAATGAAGGCAAACACACATTTATCCTAGATTAGGAAAGTCTTCAAATGTGTGAAAGTCTAAGGTCCAGAAGGTAGTGATCCATTTCAACTTAGGGAGAAAGACTGAGTGTTATGTAATGGGAAGAGGACCTTGACTTGTTGAAAGACTTATCTTAACAACCTATCAGTGACAGAGAATGAATAAACACAAATTTTCACACACTGCCCAGTTCACATGAGAAACTATTCAAATTTTGAAAAAGCCATGCAAATTCCATAATAAAATGTAAAAGAAGGCCAAGTAAATCAAATAGTTGAGAAAGTACATATACTATCTAATTTAGATATTTTTAAATGATGCATATGTAGTTTAAGTACATCCAAGTGTGTTAATATTGGAGGGAACCTTCCAGCAAGTCAAAGTGTAAATCCTAGATAACAAAGTAAATGAACTTGTACTGTAGTAAAAACCAGTCCAGCAGCAAATAAAAATAGTGCCCTGTGGGTGGAGAGTACCTGGTGAACCCTGGTCAACCAGCACAGCCATGTGGTCAATGGGCTGTCTTCTCCCATCCACATTCACACATCCAGTCTCTATAGGGTCAGTCAGGCTCTTGGGGGATGAGTGACCAAAGTGGGAGAGAAAGGACACTTTTCAACCATGCAACAGAAATTCCTCTGCAAGCCCTAAAGATTTGGGAAGATGAACACCACAGTCTAACCAACTTGAATAGAAAGAACTAGACTATGTAAGATTATGAAGCAATTCTCCTTTTATACTGAGAAGTCTTAAGGCACAAACACTACAGTGTACTACCCAATTTAGTTTTCCATAACCAAAAGGAGGGTAAGGGAGACAGGCATGGAGATTATCAAAGTGTTGGAAAATAATACCGATGAGAAAGGCGGAACATTCTAGGTTTTCTAGACGAAATGGGCTTAAAGAGGAATTTGAAGGATTTAAGTTTGCTGTAAGAAAGATTCTCTCGGCACCGTGAGTTGTTAAACATTAAAGTGGTTTGCTGAGACTGCAGAAACGCCAATTCTGACAATCTTTAAAAATGGGAAAGATTCAGACCTGCTACTTAGAGGGACTGAATGTGAGCTTTATTCAACCAGAATTCTCCAAGTGCCTGCTAATACTGTGAGTTTAATTGTTAAGTACGTACTTGAAAAGTGTTTTCCATGTAACAGCTCTGACTCAATACTGTATACAGTAGTTGGGGGGAGCAATCGCAACAACCCACTTTTTATAGTTCATAAAAGCATGTGAAGGAATAGTGTGTCATGAAGAATCCTAGTCACATCTCTGGGCACTTGTACTTTCCGATTTTAGGTTTCTCATGCAAATTACATATAGCATTTATTAATAATCAAAGGTTTTTATAGTATGTTGCAGTTTTGAATAATTCATGCCAATGAAGCATTAAACCGTGATGAAAAGTATCAAACATAAAAAAATTAAAATTGGACAATTTCAGCTTTTCCTCTCAATATCATATAGACTTACATACTGTTTTTTATATTACACTACAAAAGTTGGTCTTTAAGTTTGGATACTTAGTTACTAGTAGTCCAAAGCTAATATACATATAAATTACACACACATGCTCACACACATATACATTCACACACATTTTTTTGAAACACATTTGGAGCCTTAAAACATTATAGTATGTATCAAGAAATGAATTAATAATGTACTTAAGTCATACAATTTGGACAAAATTATTTCATAAAAAGAATGTGAATAAATTAAATAGTAACTAAATTGAGTAGTTTACTAAGTTAAATAGCAATCATTCTAATTGCATGTTAATATATTTGTATATTATATAGTCAACTATCCAACTCAGATTTCCATAAAGAATTCTTTTGCTTCCCCTTAAAGAATGTGCATATTAAGCATTAGATATAACCAAGTTTTCACACCCTATACCTTTCCTTTTGCAACGTTATTAAACTAATCTCAACTGATGACTCCACAAAAGCACATTATAAGGTACCACTCAAACTTTCTACACTGCCCAAATCAGCAGATTCATAAGTTGACATAGCACAGAGGAGCTACCTTCAGAGCCCTGCAGTTAGCTGCATTCAGTAAATATTTACATCCATAGCACTATAGATCCTACGGACTGGATTGAAAATACACATGTAAATACACACCCCTCTCTGTGCCACAGTCTGTCAATGAATTGTATAAACGGACACGATGTACCTCCATACCTATGGATGAGGTTTACGTTTTAGATGTCCACCACCTACTTACTATATCAGGATACTATGTCTCAATATCTTTTGGTGTTAATTTGGAACGTTTGTGTATGTGTGTGTGCGCGCGCACATTACCAGAGAGGGAGATCCGTTCTTGCAGAGGGGTCCTCTGAAGACTCCTTTAATGCCCCGGTAGTGCCCATTGCTGAGATGTCTCGAACTGATGACCAGGTAACAAGCCATGTGGGTCCGGGCGGAGGCGCAGTCTGAACTCCTCACCAGGCGACCAGCCGTGGAGAGCGGGCGGGTTTCTCAGCAGCAACAGCGACTGCCACCTCCCGAGAAGCAGCGGGCAGCAGGACGCGGGGGAGGCAGTGGCCGCGCGTCCCTGCTCCGCGCCCCGTGCAGGGCTCCTGCTGCCGACAGCTGCTGCTCTGAGAGAGGCGGCGGCGGCGACAGCACAGAGCACGGAGGGGACCCGGCGAGCCAGTCCACATGCTGCTCTGACGAGGTGGCTGCTCAACTGCGGGCCAGCGATATATTTATTTAAGGACAACTTCCAGGGTCTGCCAGGGAATCAGGAATTCCCCCGCCCCTTTCCTCCCGCCCCCTGCCTTCGCGCCTGGCGCCCGCCCTGAAGGATGCTCAGGAGTGGGTCCCCATGGTCCGGCCGGGGGCGTCCTGGGCTGCGGGCTGCAGCGCCGGGATCCAGCAGCCGCCGCCGCCTGTGAGGGGAGAGTGGCGGGGAGTCCTTGGGAGCGCCAAAGCGCTGCCCCAGCTGCAGCCGGGAGAGGGCGGAGGAGACGGGCGGGCCGGGGTGAGGACAGGGAGTTGGGGACCTGACGACCTGTGCTTGGGGAGAGCAGTTAGCGCAGCTGCAGGGAGCC
This sequence comes from Cacajao melanocephalus, assembly GCA_963573385.1. NCBI lineage: Eukaryota > Metazoa > Chordata > Mammalia > Primates > Pitheciidae > Cacajao > Cacajao melanocephalus. The sequence continues at coordinate 67,712 of CAUYLG010023684.1, read as the reverse complement.
GTGGCTCGGGTTGTCCGGGAGCTCCGGTGTGCTGGGCAGCGAGGCCAGGAGGTGACAGCTGCCGCGGGGGGGCTCCCGGGGCTGCAGGACCCGCCTCTCCTGCCCCGGGCCTCGGCCGCCCAGCGCCCCACCCCCGTTCGTCCGCCTTATCTCTCAGCCAACTTTCTACTGTGTTCGGGAGTCACCTGGGAGGACTGGGGAGGCCCTGGTGGAGGAGATGGGCAGGAGCAGAGCGTTTTCTTTACTCTTGCATTGCCTGCGGGCCTTCAGCATTTCTTCAGCGCTCTGGCTGACGGCGGCGTTGGCAGAAGCAACAGCTCCCCAGCCGGCTGCAAGAAGAGCTGTGCAGCCACAAGCAGGGCGGACAGATTAGATGCGCCATGGTAGGGAACGCACGGACGAGGAAAGTTTTGGACAGAAAACTTATATAAGATATAGAAACGAAGCGTGCATACGTACATGCACGTACCCAGAGTTATATTCACTTACAAACCTTTCTGTATCTTTAACGAGGCACATATTTTTGGTCTGTGTAAGACCTCTGTGTTTTCAAAACCCCCAACAATCACCCCCTCAGAAGTGGCTTTTAACGGACGTTATTTCGTTTACCGTAATTTTAGCCACCAGGGAGTGAGCTGCAGTGAGAATAAAAAGACCTGTGCAGAAATGTGCTCTGAAAAAAGAAGATAGTCCTCCCACCTCCCAGGGTTTGGAGACAGCCTGCGCTTTCCTCCACCCAGCGGTTGCTTAATGGAGTTCTGCAATCCATCTCCGCCTCACCTAGCCCAGTCTGCGCCTGGGAGAAGGTAAAGGTTCACCTCTTCTCAGGCTGCTGCTTCAGCGCTGGGATTGAAAGGTTACCGCCAATGCTCCCAGTACTCTCCCCAGTATTCTCCTCTCCTGTCTCCCACAATGCCCCATTCGCATCCCAGTTGACATTGAGAACCTCTCACAAAAGCAGAAACAGGTAAAACAAACAAACAAACTGTTAATTTCATTTTTCCTATTTTGTCAATTCGTAAAACTCTTAAGAAAAAAAAGGAACAAAAAATAATCTAATTAGAGCTTTTGTAACTACCCAATAAAAGCTTGACTTTTTGTTTGCATCATTAAAATGGCTTAATATCCTTAATATTTTATTAATACATAGATGTACTTCTCATTTTAAAGGATTTTAAAGGTTTTAGATAATCTTTTAAATTGTTTGCAAAGCTTCTGCGTATGTAAGGTAAAAATGCCAATTCCTTGCAAACCTTCAGAACAAAAATTACTGAAACTGAAATAGTGCATTGTCAATCTTGTAGGAATTGTTTATTTTTAAATAAACTGCTGGTAAGAACTTTTAAAATAAAAATAAATTTATAGAGCACTGGTAGTAGATGCAACAGATCCATCTTCTCCTTTCTATGGATATATTTAACATCACATCAATGGCATGTTTAACAATGTAGTGTTTATTCAACTTAGACCTGTAAGATGTTTCCAGAAGTTGAAAACAAGTAATATTACTCATGTATAGACCTTAGATATATTTTATAAAAAGAAAACAATGTATTTGCAAATAGTGAAACTTCAAAAATAGGTGAAATCTTGACCAAAAAAAAATGAATAAAGTAGAATTTTTAAAGAAGATAGTGTGGCTCAGCTGATAGCTACTATTTTTCTCTGGATAAATGTAGGTAGCCAACAGCACTGAGGGTCAAGGCATAAGCATCGTAGAATGGATTAGAAAGATGAACAATGTCACTTTTGTAAATAACAGCCCAAAGATACTATGTCTTCTTCATTGAGCAAATATACTTCCTAATACTGCTTAATTATTTTTAAGAATCAGCCATATTTTAATAAAATGAAAGGATTGATAAGAGTAATCAAAATATAAAATTCAAACACACTATTCTGTTTTCTATCTTATTCAAAGTATTTATTAGCTATTCTGACATTCTTGTTCATTAGACCATTCTCCTGTGTCTATGTGAGTTTTTCCCAGGGGAAACAAAGTCATCACTTTTTACAGTAATGTTCCAAAGACTATTGTAATTTTGCTGAATTTCTACAAAGTTTTTAAATTTTGAAGTCTTTTTTCTTTAGAAATGGATAATACAGAATTTGTTGATTTGCCATATTTTAAATGTTATGGTTCTCCTTTGATTTCTAATTTTTGCCACTCATTTTAAAATATGGAAGAAAAAAATGGCACATTTGTCACATTTAGCTAGTTTTAAGAATAATTCCAAAAACAAAGAGAAAATGAAAACAACTCGCTTCTTTTCCTTGCCAGATTGTGATTGGTATCTATCAGTGTGGTGTCATCATATTTAACAAATCCCCACCTTTGCTAGCATATGTTTTAGATGTGGATCACAAAATGTAAATAAAAGAAAGATGTGTATATTTATTTATATAGTTGCTGTAGATATTAAGTTGCTCAGTTGTGTTAACTTTTCTCTATATTAAAAGATGCTTTCTTTGCAACTCCAGTAATGAAAAATTTTCAGTGAAAAGTGAAAGAGAATTTGAAATGTGTCTATGCTAATTGAGTTTTAGACATGAGTCAAATTCTATTACAACAAACATTATGAAAAGCAAATATCATGTGCCATTTTCAAGTTTCATTTATTTAAAGCAATATTTTATCTGATGAGTCTTCATTCCATGGAAGGGGATGCGAATGGGAAAGGCCATGGACATCAGCCTGTATCCAATTTGATATTTCCATGTATTTCCAGATTCATAGCTGTGTCATAGATGATTGAAACAGTGAGAAGTCCTCTCTTCCACTACCTTTATCAACATATCTTAAATACACCCCACACCTCTATATCCCCTGCCTCCACCTTAGTTCACACCAGTATTATCTCCTGCTTAGACAATTGTAATATTCTCCTAACCAGTCTTCCTGCCTCCACTGTTGCCTCCCTACACAACTCATTCTTTATATCCTAAGACCATAGTGATATTTATTTTATTATATCCTATTACTTCCCTATTTAGCCATCTAATGATTTCATATCAGAATAAAATCCAAACTATACTCTCTTTTAAAAGTCCTGTTTGATCACGTCCCTGTCTGCCTCTTTCTTCTGCCTTCCACTCCGTCTCTGCTCCTCATGGTGTTCCTGAGGCCCATGCAGCTTGCTTCCACTGCAGAGTCTCTTTTCCAGCTGTTCTTTGTACTAGAAATGCTGTTATCTGCATGTCACAAAGGAAACATCTTCTTGTCCTTCAAGTCAGATGTAAAGGTTGTCTCTTCAGAGAGGCCCTTCCTTCTGACCACTCAAGCTAATGGAGCTACTTAGAATCTGGAACTTTTTGTTGTTTCTGTTGTTAAATATTTAATTGACTTTATTTTTTAAAGTAGTTTTAGATTTGTAGAAAAATTGAACAGAAAGTACAGAGAGATCCCATATATCCCCTTATCACCCCAGCACACAGGTTTTTCTGTTACTAGCATCTTGCATTTGTGTAGTACATTGTTACAACTGAAGACCCAGTGTTGATATAATATTATGAATTAAGGTTTATGGTTTACATTAGGGTTCACTCTTTGTGTTGCAGAGTCAACAGGCTTTGACAAATGCATAACAACATGTATTGACCATTACAGTATCATACAGGATAGTTTCACAGCACTAACATTCCCTGTGCTCCATCTGTTCGTCCTTCCTTGTCTCCCTCTGAATCCCTGGCAACCACTAATCTTTTTATTCTTTCCTTAATTTTACCTATTCAAGAATGTCATGTAGGTGGAATTATACAATAGGTATTCTGTCAGACTGACGCCTTTCATTCAGCAATAGACATTTACGTTTCCTCTGTATCTTTTTGGTGGGTTGATATTCATTTTTGTTAATGAATAATATTCTACTATGTTAAGGGTTGAATTCTGCACCCCCCACCCAAAATGGCAAGGTCCTAATCACCTGTGAATGTTACCTTTTTTGGAAATAAGGTTTTTGCAGATGATCAAGTTGAGGTGGTATCATTGGGATAGACCCTAATCCAATATGACCCTTGTCTTATACAAAAAGAAAGAAAGAAAGAAAGAAAGAAAGAAAGAAAGAAAGAAAGAAAGAAAGAAAGGAAGAAAGAAAGAAAGAAAGAAAGGAAGAAAGAAAGAAAGAAAGGAAGGAAGGAAGGAAGGAAGGAAGGAAGGAAAGAAAGAAAGAAAGAAAGAAAGAAAGAAAGAAAGAAAGAAAGAAAGAAAGAAAGAAAGAAAGAAAGAAAAGATTTGGGAAGGCATTTGAATGCAGAGACAGAGGCACAAAGAGAATGCCATGTGAAGATTGTAGTCATTATGCCATGAGCTAATGTCATGAACCTAAGAATGGCAGAAGATTGATAGACTCCTACTCCATTAGATGTTAGGAAAGAGACAAGGAACAAATTATCCTTCATGGCCCTCAGAAGAAACCAACCCTGCCAATACCTTGATTTCATACTTCTAGCCTCCAGAATTGTGTACAATTAATTTCTGTTGTTTAACCACCCAGTTTGTGATACTTTGTTACAGCATCCCTAAGAAACTAATGCACCCACCACAGTTTATCTATTTATCTACTGATGAATATTTTGGTCACTTCAAAGTTATGGCAATTATGAATAAAGCTGCTATAAACATTCATATGCTAGTTTTTGTATGGACATAAGTTTTCAACTTATTTGGCCAAATACTAAAAAATACAATTGCTGAATCTTATGTTTAGTTTTGTAAAATATTGCCAAATTCTCTTCCAATGCGGCTGTGCCATATTGCAATCCCACCAATAGGGGATGAGAGTTTCTTTTGCTCCATGTGCTCACCAACATTTATTGTTGTGAATGTTTTGGATTTTAGCCATTTAAATGGATATGTAATAGCATTTCACTGTTGTTTTAACTTACAATTTCTTAATGACATACGATGTTGAACATCTCTTTATATGCCTATTTGCCATCTATATATCTTTTTTGCTGTTATCTGCTCACATCATTTGCCCATTTTTAATTAAGTTGTTTGTTTCATTGTTGTTAACTTTTAAGAGTTCTTATATTTTAGATACCAATCCTTTATCAGACATGTTTTGTAATTATTTTCTCCAAGTCCATGGTTTATGTTTTCATTCTTTCAACCATGTCTTTTGCAGAGCAGATGTTTTTAATTTGACTTCAACTTATCATTTTTTTCTTTCATGGATCATGCTTTCAGTGTTCTATTTAAAAAGTTATTACCAAACCCAAAGCCAACTAGATTTTCCTCTATATTTTCTTCTTGAGTCTTATGGTTTTGCCCTTAAATGTAAAGGGCAGAGTCTGTTATCCTTTTAGAGTTAATTTTTATGAATGTGGAAGGTCTGTGTCTAGATTCTTTTTTATTTTATTTTTTCATGTTGATGCAGTACCATTTGTTGAAAAGAACTATACTTTCTCCACTAAACCGTCTTTGCTCTTTTGTCCAAGATCAATGGACTGCATTTGTGTGAGCTATTTCTGGGGTCTATTCAATTCAGTTGATCTATTTGTCTGTTCTTTTACCAATATCATGCTGTCTTGATTTCTGTAAAAAACTTATTTTGCAGATTAAACTATTCTATATTTTAATATTTTGCTTGCACATTCATATATTGATTTATTATTTTTGTATTACAAGTCTGTGAAAGCAGAGAACTTCTCTTTTATGTCCATTTCTATGGTTCTAAAATCTAAAGCAATACGGGATACCTTGTAAGTGCAGTTCTTAATTGAAATTTGGAGAGTGAATGAAAAAGTGTTTTCAGTTTTAACCTCACAAGAGAGATAAATTATTTTCCTTTGTGTGTGTGCACATGTGTGTATGTACACACATACTTATGACAAATTCTGAAATTTAGGTTAGGATATTTTTGACTTTTTACATTTGCATCCTATGAAACATCTAATCAAATTCTACTATTTAAACTCTATTTAAGCTAATTCCACTACTATTAAATTCTCATTTTCTCTGTTTAAAATCTCAGCTTCTCCTCCCAGATACGATGCTTTATATCTTGCCACTTGAAAAATGAATTACTGTAGAAACTATGCATTCAATTACATTAAAGTTTTTGTTACTTGATAGCCAGAGACTTGGCAATCTTAAATATGTATCATCCAAAAGGGACCTTCATTGTCCCTTAAACTATTGAAACTGTAAGGTAAAAAATTCTGGTTAGTAGAGCTCATAAATTTTAAAAAGGGAGATCTTAGAGTAGGCTCTCACACTTGTACTGATATTAGTGAAAGTATTCTAGAAAACTGTTAACATCTCCTAGACCTGATTACTCACATACACTATGACCCAGCAATTCCAGGCCACATGTGCATGCAAGTAATCACCAAAATACACATACAAGGCACCAACCGAACTGAGCTGGTCTTATGAACCTGTGAAGTAGGTTGGCATAGGAAGCAACAGGGACCATAACAGGCATTTCATGTGAGTAGCTACTATGCAGCCTAAGGTATATGAGATCTCAACAAAATGTTGCAGGATCCTCCTACTACTTTAAGAGAAATTAGGAATCCAGATTTTTATATAAAGCCTTCTAATATTTAAATACTGGTAACAGAGTATCTTTTTTTAATACTGTGTTTTTTCTTTTAATCACAAATGAAAAAGCAAACTGCACTGGGAGAACATACAGATTATATACAATAAAGAATTTATATCTTGAATAAAAGAACTTATATCTTAAATATAAATATAAAGAACTCTTACAAATCAAAATAAAGAAAAAATATTTAAAAAGAAGAGAATTTCAAAGGCATTTCACCAAAGAGGCATTTCACCAAATTCAGTGTTTCAAAGATATTGAAACACTAAATATGAAACATAAGAAAAGATGCTCAATATATTTTTTTATCAGAGAAATGCAGATTTAAAAACCAACAACAAATCTCTACCTACCCTTCAGAATGATTAAAATTAAAAAGACAAAAGTGCAAAATGATGACCAAGATCTGGAATTACTCACATTGCTGATGAGAGTTTAAATTGGAAAAACATGCTGTATGAAAGATGTTTTGAAGTTAGTTCTAGTATCTAAAACTCCGTATCCCTTGACCAACATCTCACCAACTGCCCACCACCGCCACCACTCCAGCCTCTGTTCACCACTATTCTACTCTCTACTTTTATGTCAATTTAAATAAAATAAAATTAAGAATAAAATTTTGAAACTAAACTGAAATCTTTCTAGTTCTCTTTTCTCAATAAATTAATTGATATTATAGAAAAAAATACAAAGGTTGGGAAAACTCATTTGGGAAACTGCTTGGTGATATCTAGTAAAGCTAAACTTATATTGTCTATTCTAGGACCAGCAATCTTTTTCCTAGATAAACATAAATGAGTGTTTATATCCACGAAGAGTACACCCAGGAATATTTACAGCTGCTTTATTCCTCATAGCCAAAATTTGGAACAATGCAAGTGTCCATGATCAAGAGAGGGGATAAGTAAAATGTAATATATCCATCAAGGGAATATTACACAACAATACAAAATAAAACATGCTTGCAATGTTCATCTCTTAACACATATTAATATCATAGACATAAAAATGAGCAAAAGAATTGAGACACAAATGTCTACAGATTTCATTTATATGCAGTTCAAGAATAGACAAAAATAATTTATGGTGATGGAAGTCAAGACAGCTGTTGTTTCTTGGGTGGGGTATATTGACTAGGAAGAGATAGGGGAATATTGACTAGAAAGATATATAAGAAAGCGTTCTTGAGTGTTGCCGATGCTCTGTATGTTTATCTTGGGGTGTGTGTGTGTGTGTGTGTGTGTGTGTTTGTGTATGTGTGTGTATAAAAACTCTCTGGTACACTGAAGAGTCAATGAGATACCAAGATACACCCAACACAATGGCTCCAATTAAAGAGACTAACAATACCAACTGTTGGCAGGATGACAAATAATTTAAACTTTCATATAGCAGGTACTGATATTAGTGCAAGTATTCTAGAAAACTGTTGACAACATCTCCTAGACCTGAGTACTCACATACCCTATGACCCAGCAATTCCAGGCCATGTGTGCATGCAGATAATACCAAAATACATATACAAGAAGGTTTATTGAAGAAGTATTCGTAGAAACCTCAAAATGGAAACAACCCAAATGTTCTTCAAACATAGCATGGATAAAAACTGTGGTATATTCATATAACAAAATATTAGGTAACAATAAAAGCAGGCAACTGCTACACAAAAGAATGAATTTCATTAACATCAAGTTGAACAAAACAAACCAGGCACAAAGAAGTATATAATGTATGATTCCATTAATACAAATTTGAAAAATGTTAAAAACTAATCCATGGTGTTAGAAATCAGGTTAGTTATTTCCTTTAGTGGATGGTAAAGGAAGGGAAATAAAAGTGAAGTCTGGGGGCAAATATTATTCATGATATAATTTACTTATTTCCTTAACATATGTTACAAATCAATTTTTAAAGTGTATTTTACAAATTAACCTCATTTTAAAGATAAAATAACTAGGGCCCAGGGAACCTTAACAATGTGCTTCAAGTCACTCAAGCTTGAAAATAGAGTTGTTCTCCCACTACCTGATTCTCTGTTGTTTGTTTATTACCTTATGATCAATCTAAGTGTATGTTTTGCAACTGCCTAATGTCTAACTCAGTTTAGGTTCCAAATCGAACTAAGAAAGGAAGGAAGAAGAGAAAGAATGAAAGAAGGGAGAGATGGAAGGATCGAGAAAAAAGAGAAAGCATTTTTTTAGCAGCATTTAAAAAATCCTTAAGATAGTGATGTGTACTCCTGAAATGAACACAAAGTGGAGTGAGAGTGACTGAAGAGTTCTGAGGTCCCCAAGCAAAAGGTGCAATGTTTTCAGTACTGCCTCCTAGTAAATCAAGTAACAAAGACAGGGATGATGATTTAATCAAAGTCAAGAAAAGAATTTAAGATGGAGTTTCCATAGACTTAGATTCAATTACTTATTTTGCAAAAGCATATCAGTTAAGTCAGGCAGCTAAAGTTATATAGTGATAGCTAAGAACGCATGGCAAATGATAAGAAACAAAACTGATTTCATGAGTGTATATGCCTTGAAATTTAAAAAGAAAAGTTTCAGTTCAATGATTTGGATTCATTAAGGCTACCTCATCGAGAAGCCATTGATACTGACTTATGTTGCTCTGAGTCATCAAGAGAAAGACAGTTTCTTCTCACATTAATTCATGGATTCACACCAACCTGATAAGACCTAACTATAAATTTCCAATAGGAGACCACCCAATCCCATTCCACATGCCTCCCTCTCCTCAAAGAAGTGTTCCATAAGCACAGGAGGTAGACAAAGACTTCAGATGGCAGAATTATGAAGAAAGAAAAACAGTAGTCACTGCTGTTTATACAGTATTCCCGTGTTCTCATTTCACTGTTTCCAAAGCTATGGTGCCAGCTTTACAAAACCATGGAGAGAGAAGAGGGCCTAGCTTCCAGAAAATGCCAAGCAATATGTTCACCACTGTGTCTGCTGGCTCAGAGAATCCCAGTGACGTCTGGAAAAATGGAGGTGTCATTCACTGTGGTTTGGACCCTCTTCTGCTTTTCCTGAACCCTTCCCATGTCATATTCAAGGCAAGGAGCCATTCAGTTAAAGAACAAAGTGAATTTTCCAAATTTACCATTTCTGATTTCCAGATGCCACACTTATTTTAAAATACAACCTAACTGAATATACTTTTCACATTTAAAATAAATCTCAGTATACTGGGGCTATTACACAATCTGTTCTTATTACCTTGGAGATAATACAAGACATAAAGGTTCTTAAGACCGGAAGACAGAAAATCTTCCTTTTTGTCTTTCCCTCAATTCCACACACTACATTGGAGAAAAAGAAAATATATCTACCTTCATCAAGCTTAACATCCTCCTGAGGAAAAATCACAAGCATAGATGTTTTTATTAAATTAGAGACATGTGAACCAAAGCTAATGCATAATTCTGGGTTGGATCCTAGATGCCTTTTAAATCAATTTTAAAAAATGGGGAATAATTGAAGACATTTGAATTAAAATTATATTAGATATATTTTATCAAGTTTAAATATCTTAGATGGCCTTGAGGACATGCAGGAGAATTTTCTTAAGAGATGCAAGCTGAAGTATTTTGGAATACTTGTAATTTATTTTCAAATGATTCAGAAGAAAAATGTGTCTGATTGTGTGTATGAGAGAGACAGAGAGAATATATACAGAGAGAGACAAAGCAAACAGTATAAGATGTTAATAATCACTGAATACAGGTGAAGGGAATAAAAGTACTTACTATATTATTTATTATTTGTCAGTGGAAGGAAATATGAGGCCACATAATAAAGCTTGCAGTTATAACAGCATTTACATTATCTTATTAATACATTTTCTAAAATGGAGAAAATTGCCAAGACTTGCAGCCTAAAACTTAAAGTCATGTGATCAGAAAAATAAAACAATTCACACATGCCCGTATTCCCCTAAATGATTTCTCTTTTTGAACTTTAAGGGCAAGAAAGTATACATAAAAAAAGAAGAAGAAAACCCCCAAAATATCAGAGGATTGTAATCTCTTAGATAAAGGGAATTGTAACACAAGAGTGTCTTGAATATAGTATTTGGTTACAGACTGGACAAGCTATATAATTTTAAGGGCCCAGTGAAAAATAAAAATAAGGGTATTTTTGTTCAAATATTATTAAGAATTTCCAGAAAACAATAGCAGAACAATGAAGTGTAGGTCCCCTCAGAGTGTGGATTCCTGTGCAACTGCATTAGCGGCATGCCCACAAAGTCCACTCTTATTACAAGTACAAATACAAATATGCCACAGTTCTCTTCCCATAATTATAAAAAATCCGTAGTCACTCAACCAAAATAAAGACTGTATTGAACCACTGTACCCGTGTCAAGAACCAAAGTTGAAATAAATGAGCTCTATAATATGCTCATTCCATATATAAGTTCTATAATTTTAGTAATACTATTTTGAGTTTATAGTATTTACTATACTATCTTTTGTATTCTAAATATAAACTCAAATATTAAGTATTCATATCACATGACCCAAGGCTCATATGTATATATGGGAGACTCATAAAAACATTTACGCTGTCAGCCACATAAAACACTCTGTGTGAGTTGTAAAATGGATTTGATTTTCTCAAAAGGATTCACCCTTTCAAAGTGAAGAAACTGAGATTGTAATCTAGCAATTTAATAACAACGTAACATGAATTTTTACTATGTTGAGTTTCATATATTCAATTACTTATAGATGAACTGGTTTGCAATGTTTGCATTTGTCTTGTCAAATTGTGCTGAACTGGTAATTTGTCTTATGACCTTGCACAGTTTCTAGAAAGAAGTGGAACTTTGAGCCTTGGTCCAAGAAAACTCAAGCCTGGAGTAAAAGAACTAATAAACACTGGCTAATAAGTTCATCTTATTACTATTTCACATAGTTGTTTTATGTCACAAAATCGCAATGAATCATTTTTTAATGTTGAAATGCTTACCCTGTGAAGTGTTATTTTATGAGGACAATTTTTCATCTTCTTCTACCTGGTAAAATTATTTCCTTAGTTATCATTAATCATGCTTCATGCAAATCAACTGCACAGGAAAATCACCAACACAAAAACATCCTAATGAAAATTTAAATATTTAATTTTTTTGCAAAATACTTTCATTATGAATTAGATCATGTTGGTTATGTCACAACATCTAATTAACTTCCAGATATAAATGTAGTTCCATTCCCCCAAAATAAAGCTGTATTTCCTGACTTCTTGCAATATAGAACATTTCCCTTTAACTCTTGAGCTCTGTGAGATAATTTACCTAGTGTTTTAGGTCGCTAGACTCCCATGTTAAAGGCAGAATATAAAACCCATGCAATTTTCAGGGATGATAGCCTGACATCCGGTGATATTTCAAGTAAGGCAAAATTCCTACAAAATACCTGTATATTTGAATTTAAAAACAAAAAGCCCCTGATATAGTACAGTAATATTTATTTTCATTTTATTTTAACCAATAAATAATCACATATTTCATAGTTTCCATTTAAAAATACCTGTTTTAGTATGCAAAATATTCCTTGAATATTTTATGATTCTTTTATAATACAAATATTGACTACTGACTAATATTTTTCAAAAGGTACTCTCACATAAGTTGCTCTATGGGGTTGGCACACTACCCATAAAAATAGTCCTTAATTATTTTCTTGCCATTTCACAAAACTTTTTTAAAATGCAAAAAATAATAGGAAAGGTTTTTTTTTTAAAATGTTTAATAGCACACTGTCAAGTGGGGCTGCCAAACTGCCAAATATCAACTCACATTTTAAAACAGTGATAATCAAAACAGCATGCTATTAGAACAAAAATAAGCATGACAATAAATAGAACTTAGTGAAGATGCCTGAACAAAACTATATAACAAAATTTTTTAGATATAGGCAACATAAAGTAACAGAGAAGGACTATTAATAAATAAATATTAATTAGCAATCTGTGGAAATGGACCTTATATCAATCTAAATTCCTTACAGACTACTGAATTAAGCAAAAACAAATCATAGGAAATTTAAATAGATATAGATCACTAGAAGGATGATCCATCTGCAATTAAAACACAATTTATTCAAATTAAGCCCCCCCAAAATAAGTAGACAAATATAATTTACATTAAATGAATTTACACCTGTTTAGGAACTAATAAACTTCAATTTTGAGACAGATGCAATGCAATTAAACTAATATTGAGGTAGAATTTTATAACTTTTTTATTGAAAATACTGATATTAATAGCAAAATACAATGATAATGAACTTGGGGAAAAACTAGCTTACTCTTACACTCTGATGAAATTATCTTCATATAACCCTTATAAAAGGCAAACTGCAGTCTGTATGAAGACTAGATTTATTTCCACTATTTCTCTGAATACCTACATTTCTGAGAAATGTATGTAAGAAAACAATTTAGCCACAGAGAAATCAATATAAATATAACAATAAAAAATTAGAAATATATATAAGGATTAATGATGGAAGTATGCTTAAGTTAATAATTTTGCAATCATTACAGCCTTAACATTATTTGCATCCATTATAGCCTTAACAATCTCCCTTAACACGTTTTGGGAAAATTGGCAACATGAATATAATGTTCACATTGAAGAATAAATGCAAAACAATCTCTGGAAAGTGTTGTCAGACTTTTTCTAATAAATATTAAAATTGATAACATTTTATTCTAAGATTGTCATTATAATCTTGGTTAAGAAGCAGTAGAGATAGCATTAGTACTTAGATTTTGAGAAATTTCATTTAACAATATGTTTCAAAACTTACAAAAACAAGTGTATTCATTCACAGAACAGGCTGCAGTACTTTTTAAATACCACAAAATATGCAATAATTCAAACACAATAGAAGTTTATTTTTTAGTCAACTAGCTCCTGAGATGGGGTAATAATCAAAACTATAAATAAATGTAGATATAACTACAGGTATAGATTCATACAAACATGAAGATATAATTAAATTAAAAAATACAAAGGCCAGGCGCGGTGGCTCACGCCTGTAATCCCAGCACTCTGGGAGGCCAAGACAGGCAGATCACAAGGTCAGGAGATGGAGACCATCCTGGCCAACATGGTACAACCCCATCTCTACTAAAAATACAAAAATTAGCTGAGTGTGGTAGCGCGTGCCTGTAATCCCAGATGCTTGGGAGGTTGAGGCAGGAGAATTGCTTGAACCTGAAAGGCAGAGACTGCAGTGAGCAGAGACTGTGCCACTGCACTTGAGCCTGGCAACAGAGCGAGACTCCATCTCAAAAAAAAAAAAGAAAGAAAAGTGAAAAACAGATGTATGTGTCTCCAGATTGGTTTTCTTTTTTAAAGGAACTTTAGGTAATTCATTTTTCTTTTGGTTTATTTGTATTTTCCACAATAACTAATAATTTCTTAAAGCATTAAGATTAAAAAATTAAAAAGTGGTAAATTAAAACATATGTTAAAATATTGAAAAAGCTTATTATACTATGCTAAGATTAAACACAATCTGCAGTTGTAAGTACACCATGATTACAAGTATGTATTTATACATTCACATGTATATATACACATATATACACAAAGATTATAAGGGCATTTGTATAAATATGTAGTTGTGTTAAGTTTTTGATATTACAATTATTTTTCCATATTTTAAAATATTAGGTCCTTTTAAAAATTTTTAAAGAAAAATTGTTAAAATGATAAGAAAAACTTTTTTAAAATCTAACTGTAATTTGCTCTAAGAACTGGGCTGCAGAATTATTCTGAGGAACAGAAATACTGTTTTTATTTTTATTTTATTTTATTTTTTATTGTACTTTAGATTCCGGGGTACATGTGCAGATCATGCAGAGTTGTTGCATAGGTACATACATGGCTAGGTGGTTTGCTGCCTCCATCCCCCTGTCACCTATATCTGGCATTTCTCCCCATGTTATCCCTTCCAAACCTCCTCACACCCCTCTGTTCCTCCCCTAGCCCCCCCACAACAGACCCCAGTGTGCGATGCTCCCCTCCCTGTGTCCATGTGTTCTCATTGTTCAACATCTGCCTATGAGTGAGAACATACAGTGTTTGGTTTTCACGTAGTGGATGGAATGATGGCTCCTCAAAAGATATATCTAAATCCTAATTCCCAGAACCTGTGAATGTGACCTTACTTGGATAAGGGATCTTTGTAGATGCAATTAAATGAGGGGTCTTGGCATGAGATCATCCTGATACCAGAGTGGGCCCTGAATGCAATGAAGTGTCCTTTTAAGAGAAAGGAAAAGACGTGAGGAAGAAAGGCCACATGAATACGGAAGCAGTAATCAGTGACGCAGCCATGAGCTGAGGAGAATCAAGAAATGCCTGGAGCTACAAGAAGCTGGAAGGAGGCAGAAAAATGAAGATACTCTAGAGCCTCTGAAAAGAGCATGATCTTGCTGACACCTTGATTTCAGATTTCTGGCCTCCAAAACTGTGAAAAATACATTTCTGTTGCTTTAAGCCACCCAGTTTGTAATAAGTTGTTAGGGCAGCCGTGGGAAACTAACACAGAATGGTTATACAAAATGAAATGAATTACTCTCCATAATGAAGTATTAAGAATACAAAATATTTTCTGGTCACTGAAGAATAAGCTTGAGGGTCCCTGAATGGGGAAGAGAGGTGTGGGAAACGGTCACTAGAAAAAAAATAATCTGGCACAAATTGGCAAGCAGGACTAAGGAGGGTCTGGCCAAGAAGCTGTGAAACTAAATAACTCAGTTTCACTTGTACATTTTCTCTGCTGTGCTGTTCTGAGCTTACTCTCCATCTTTTCTCCCGCATTCTTCAGTAAAAGTTTATTCTTGTTAAAACAGTGCTTTAGAGATTGAATAACCAGCATCTCTGTTTCATGCTAGGGAGAGACAGGATGGAGAAGAGTAAACAATGTTGAAAAGGCTAGAAACAGAGAAGGAGAGCAGAAATGGGCAGTGAGCAGAAGCAAACATCTTAAAGGATTTGGAGGAAGCAGGGTATGGGGCTTTAACACATGCATTTGGATAAATCGGGAAAGTGGGACTCCAAATACTGAACTTGGCCACACACAAGCAATAGAGGTTTGGATTGAATTACAGGAGAGATCAGTTTTACCCAAAGTAAAATTCCAAGTTCCTTTTAAAATCAGCTATGTAGGGCCACATTTATGACCTTTTGCTTTCTCTTCTTCTTCCATCTCTTCTATGTTACGATACAGATTTTTATTACCATGATATAAGATTGGAATAGCCGAGTTAAACGCCAAGAACTTGCTACCCTACCCCAGGGTTGTTAATGAAAACAAACTACTGAAACAGAGATCACGAGGACTCAAAGTGATTAAAAAAAAAATGATTAACACAACAATCTTTAAAACATCAACAAGGTTTGTCTTTTTGTGCCTGGCTAATTTCACTTAACATGATGACCTCCAGTTTCATCTCTGTTGTTGCAAATGACTGAAGGATAGTTGTCAGAGGCAGGAAAGGGTAGTAGAGGGCTGAGGGGAAAGTGGGAATGGTTAATGGGTACAAAAAAATAGAATGAATTAATAAGTCCTAGTATTTGATAGCACAACAGGGTGACTCTAGTCAATAATAATTTCATTGTGTATTTTTAAATAACTGAAGGAGTATAATTGGATTGTTTGTAACACAAAGGATAAATGCTTAAGGAGATGAATACCCCATTTATTCTGATGTGATTATTACTCTTTGCATGCCTGTATCAAAACAGCTCATGTACCCCATAAATATTTACACATACTATGTACCCATGAAAATTAAAATATTATAACATTTAAAAATATCAATAAGGGTGAACAAAAGGAGAGTGATGCAATCAGGAAAGGAAGACAAGCTGGTGAAAATGGTCAGAAGGGTGAAAAGATAGGAGATAAAATAAAATAGTGATGAGTATGTTTCAATCTAATTAATAATGAGGTAAGAAAAAGGTGAAAGAAATGGGGAAAGAATTTAGCAGGAAATGCAGGTAGAAAAAGCTTTAAATACAGAACCCAATATCACCGTGACAAGGCAGATTATATTAAACCTGAGTGCTTTTAGAGCATTTATAAAATCATTTCAACTTTCTGGCTTTTAATGAGAGGTGTCATCAATTTAAATTTAAATTTAAATGACACTTTTCAAAGATCATAAAATTTTAGAGTCAACAAGGATTTATTACTCTCTGGGAGAAGGCAGAAATTTGGAAATGCATTAATTCTCTTATGACATTTGGATTTGTTACAAAGCCAGTTGTTTCGTAAATAACTCCATGACCTAAAAGAGCTCATTTATTTTTCAAAGTGAATATTCACTCTAAGGGAGCATGTTTCATAAAAGGAGGCTCCAGTCTAGGTTTTGTGAAGAAAGGCTAATGATGAAACAGCACTTTAACGCTTCTATTTTGAATAAATTATTAGCCTTTTCCAGTTCCAACATTAATTTTGTTATTTATGTGAATTAACATAAACTCTGAAGAAACACTGTTATTAAATTTAAAAAAATGTAGCTTTGGAAAACTTATAGTCATCCACTTTAGTTTTATAGGAAAGAAGTTCTCAAAAAGATGAAATGTGAAGGTGATGAATATGTAATCATGTTTTCATACACTTGCCAATTTAATGTGTTTGCATAAATATTTAATACATCAATCTTTTCAAGAAGAACATGTTCTGCATTTCAATGTGTCTTTTCATTTTCATTTTCATTAGATTGGCCTATTTCTAAAGTCCCCAGAGAAAACTGTATTATTTGGTGGACATTTCCAAAACAGTGATCAAACCTTATTTTGTGAGTGCATAAGAAAATCTAATTTTTATTTGGACTCTATGCAGTACCATTATTATGCATATGTGTACATGATTTATAAAAGTAAAATCTGCTTTAGTTAATTTGGCATTTTAGAAAATTATGAAAAATGTAATTTGGATCAAATATTAAGAATGAAGCAAGTATGCTGAAAGTATTTTAAATTTCAAAGTAGAAATATTTGTGGCTAATTCCGGACATTACAACTATGTCCAGGTTTGAGGTACTTGCATAAAATATGTAAACTTTTATCTTGAAATTTAGTTTAACTCTATTAAATTGTTCTCATTTTAAGGTTCTGTTCAGCTAAACACAATTCTTTATGAAAGTGCTCTCTTTAAATCTCATTCAAATTTAATTACTTTTCCAATATGCCTTCTCAGGTCATAAATATGACTGATTATTCCATACATAGTTCCTCTCAATGACACCTTGAATCTGTTAGTCTTTCTTTCTCTCTCTTTCTTTCTTTCTCTTTCTTTTTCTTTCTTTTCTTTCCTTCCTTCCTTCCTTCCTTCCTACCTTCCTTCCTTCCTTCTTTCCTTCCTTTCTCTCTCCCTTTCTTTCTTTTTCTTTTTCTTTCTTTCCTTCTCTCTTTCTGTTTTTTCTTCCTATTGTTCTTTCTTTTTCTTTTAATTGAGACAGTGTCTTGTTTTATGTCCCACGCTGGCATACGGTGGCGTGATCTTAGCTCACTGCAGCCACAAACTCCTGGGCCCAAGCAGTCCTCCCACCCTAGCCTTCTGTGTATCTGGAACTACAGGTGTGTACCAAAAGACTCAGCGAATTTTTTAAATTTTTGTAAAGACAAGGACTTGTTATGTTTCATAGGCTGGTCGAAAACTCCTAGCCTCAAGCAATCCTCCTGCCTGGGCCTTCCAAAGTTTCTTTCTTTACATGTGCTCTTTGAGGTGATATTTTACATATATGTGTTTGCTGCATTAGAAAAACCATGTTATTTACCTCTGATGTTACTATTCTTGTCTCATTGTTCTCCATACATCTTTTACTGGTGTACATATTTTGAAACAATATTCAAAAATTTTAAAAACAAAACTGCTGACCAGGAATCAACTACTGAGGAAGGACCTGCCTAGGACTTACCAAGCTTAAGAGGCAGTACTCTTTCAGCTTTCAACTTTCCTGCTAGTCCTCAAGGTCTAGCAAGGCATAGTCGACATTCCCAGGACTCTGCACAAGCAGGTTAGTGTGACTTTTCTCCAGCAGGGAAATCCCAAGTACACAAGAGCTAATCCCCTCTGAAAATGGCAGAGAATATGTGCTGTCTCTTTAGACAGACAGGTGATCGGGAGTTGAATTGTTGATAAACATTCAGGCTGTCATTTTCTTCAGAATCCCCTAGCAAAAGTGTTAAGTTAGTAGTTGTAAAATTTGAAGACATGAACACTTCAGGTGTAGAACATAAGCTCCTCTGGGAATGAAGCGTTTTGTCTAGTTTGCTATTCCTCTGTAGTTAGAGAAAGGGTCCTCCTGCATGCTAAGTGCTCAATAGTTAATTATAAAATAAATACATCAGTGGAGGACAATAATTTTAAAAAGAAAAACATGACCAGTTTTTTAATGTTTCATTTACAAAATCGAATAATGAAATGAATTGTTCAATGAATGAAGCACATCAGGATTGGACAGGCCTAAACCCAGAGCACATTTAGCAAAACTCTGGGGAATTGCTCTTCTCTGAGAATATGCTACCAAACAACAATCTCCTATTCCCTTATACTCTGACAGCCTTGGTTTTCCATCACTGGAGTCAATAAACATTTCAATGTGAAATTAGAAGAAAACATAAAATATGGAGGTTTCTCAAAAAAATAAAAATAATAATCTGGAAACAACAGATGTTGAAGAGGATGTGGAGAAATAGGAACACTTTTACACTGTCGGTGGGAGTGAAAATTAGTGCAACCATTGTGGAAGACAGTGTGGCAATTCCTCAAGGACCTAGAAATAGAAATACCGTTTGACCTAGCAATCTCATTACCGGGTATATACCCAAAGAATTATAAATTGTTCTATCATAAAGACACATACTCACATATGTTCATTGCGGCACTGTTTACAATATAGCAAAGACTTACAACCAACTCAAATGTCCATCAACAATAGACTGGATAAAGAAAATGTGGCACATATACACCATGGAATACTACACAGCCATAAAAAACGATGGGTTTGTGTCCTTCAAAGGGACATGGATGAATCTGGAAACCATCGTTCTCAGTAAACTGACACAAGAACAGAAAATCAAACACGGCATGGAATCACTCATAGGCGGGTGTTGAACAATTAGAACACGTGGACGCAGGGAGGGGAGCATCATACACTGTGGTCAGTTGTTGGGGACGAGGGGATGGACAAGGGGTGGGGAGGGTGGGGAGGGATAACGTGGGGAGAAATACCAGATATATAGATGATGGGGGGAGGAAGGCAGCAAATCACCTTGCCATGTATGTACCTATGCAACAACCCTGCATGATCTGCACATGTACCCCAGAACCTAAAGTACAATAAAAAAAAAGAAATAGAAGTAAAATTACCAGTACTGTATGATCCAGCAAACCCACTTCTGAATATCCATCCAAAAGAATTGGAAAGGAACTTGAAGAGATATCTGCAGCCCCATCAATAGTCACAATAGCCAAGATATAGAAACAACAAATGTCTATAAACAGATTAACGGATAATTGTAATCTCAACTTTTATTTTATATTCAGGAATACATCTGCAGGTTTGTTATCTGGGTGTATTGTGTGACGCTGAGGTTTGGGGTATAAATGATCGCTCAGGTAGTGAGCATAGTACTCAACCCTTAGCCTCCTCCCAGCCTCCCAATTCTAGAAACTCCCAGTGTCTATTGTTGCCATATTTATATCTGTAAATACTCAATGTTTAGCTCCCACTTATAAGTGAAAAGATGCAGCATTTGGTTTTCTGTTCCTATGCTAATTTCCTTAGGATAATGACTTCCAGCTACCTCCATGTTGCTGCAAAGGACATGCTTTTGTTCTTTTTTATGGCTACTTAGTAATTCATGGTGTATATGTACTACATTTTCTTCATTCATTCCACCAATGATGAGCACCTAGATTGACTTCATGTCTTTACTATTGGGAAAGTGGTGTGATAAATGTATGAGTGCACGTGTCATTTTAGAAGAATAACTTATTTTCCTTTGGATATATATACAGTAATGAGATTGCTGGGTCAGATGGTAATTCTGTTGTAAGTTTTTTGAGAAATCTCCAAATTGCTTTCCACGGTGGTGGAACTAATTTACATTCCCACCAACAGTATATAAGCATACCATTTTCTCCATAGCCTGGCCAGCACCTGTCTTTTGACTTTTTGATAGTAGCCATTCTGACAGGTGTGAGATGATATCTCACTGTGATTTTGAAATGCATTTCTCTGATGATCAGTGATGTTGGGCATGTTTTATATGTTTATTGGCCACTTGCCAGTCTTCTTTTGGGAAGTGTTTGTTATGTCTGTTGCCCAATTTTTAATGGGATTGTTTTTGGCTTGTTCAATTGCTTAAGCTCTATACAGACTCTGGATATTGGTTCTTTGCTGATGCATAGATTGTGAATATTTTCTCTCAGTCTTTAGGGTATATTTTTACTCTGTTAATAGTTTCTTTTGCTGTGCAGGAGCTCTTGAGTTTAATTAGGTTTCATTTGTCAGTTTCAATTTTTGTTACAATTGCTTTTGAGGTCTTAGTCATAAATTATTTCCCAAGGCCCATATCTAGAATGATGTTTACTAGGTGTTTTTCTAGGATTCTTGTAGTTTGAGGTCTTACATTTAAATCTTTAATCCACCTTAAGTTAATGTTTGTATATGATGAAAGGCAAAGGTCTAGTTTTGTTCCTTTGCTTATGGTCTTTATTGCAACTACTAAATTCTGCTATAGGGTGAAAGGAGCCTTAGACAATGTATAGAAGAATGAGTGCAGCTGTATTTTAATAAAACTTTTTACAAAAACGGGCAGCTGTCCAGAATAAGGCCATGGGTTATTGCTTGCCAAATCCTATAACACATAAATATTCAAAATATAACAATATTTTCTATTATAATTTCACATTTGAAATACATGGGGCTACCCCTAATTTACTACTTATCCATATTTTCTCTCCCTCCTTCCTTTCCCTCCTTTCCAAATCTCCTTCTCTTTCCCTCTGTTCTAATCTCAACTCTGTCTCTATCTCTCTTTCTCTCTTCCTCACTCTATCCCCAGGAACTATGAGAACCACCTACCCCAGTGAGGAGAATTATTTTATGACTGATATTGTTTAAATTGCCAGCTTATCATCATAATAAAAAGAAGACTAAGCTTTAGTTGGTTTTATTATGCGTTGAAATTCTATATCACTTTTCTTGCCCGTATTGCCTAAACACAAGGCAGGGACTGCTCCCACCATCGATCCTCTGTTGTTTACCACTGTCCTTTTGTTTCTTAAACAGAAAATGTAACTGCATATGTTGTACTTTTTAAAAGATAATAATAATATTTTAAAACTATTATGTAGAGGTAGTTGGACACATGACAATTTATTTAATGAATCCTATTAATGAACATTTGTGCTATTTCCAATGTCCTTTACTAAATATACATGAACACTTATCTTTGCACATTTGTGAAAGTGTTTTGTTTGTATAAATTCCTAGAACTAAATCAATGACACACTTAAAATTTTAATAAATACTGCCACATTGCTTTTCAAAAATTCTGTCAATTTAAACACTACCTGGGACTGAATGATAGTGTCTTTTCTTTATACTCTCTAAAGAATACAATGATATTCTTAATTTTTGCCAAACCATTCATCCCAGAATGATAACATTTTATTCAAATGACACTTCTTTTCATAAATCATCAACCATTTCTACTGTTTTTCCTTTGAAAATTTTCTTCATTATATAATGGTGCATGATTTGGGTTCAGGTGGAGTGAATATCCACAAAGGCAGACTTTCAAACGCGTAATGTTTACTATATTCAGGTAGAGTCTTTTAAAATTGCATAGCTTGTTAACTTGGATGAGTCTTGCCTGAGGTTGATTATTCAGTCTCTTTAGTTGAATACTTTCAGATATTTCTGTCCACACAAAAATCTCTCACGGGATCATCAGCAAATTATTTGTATTTTTGTCAACAAGAAATAATTCTAAATATTCATGTTTGAAGTATACTGCCAATCATTTCATTTTAATTTGAATATATTTTCTGAAGACATACCTTATCCCCAGGAAACTATATTTCTCTTATCGAGGAGTGACAATGGGGTAGATTTATTCACAATCATACATGTTATTTAATAATAAAATTAACAATTTCTAATCTAACTTCCTACATGTATCATTTAGCCTATATATTTCACATCTATATTTTCCTCACATACCTTTATTCAATCCATCAAAATGGATTTTGAATTCATCGCAGAATATTGCCTGTTACTACTGACTTCTATAAAAAACTTGAAATACCTAAGATATTTCTTCTTAAAAAAATTTATTTTGTTTGAGATGACAATGTTAGGGAATATAATAATGTTGAAACCATTTTGGATATTAATTGTTATAGGGAAAATATTTAAGATGTTTAAGTTTTAAAGTATCATCTAAACAAGATATGTGCACCCAGCCTTCCTATTTTTTGACAGGGTTGCAGCCCTCATCCTCCCTTCCTTCCATGGATCCTCCCCCTTAGACTCTAACCACCACTGAACCCTCTCCCCTCAAAGTGCAAAACTTTATTTCTCTCTATATTCCTTTCCAATTCCAGTTTAAGGAATCAGAATCTAAGAGTAATTATTATCCTAAGTACTATATCGAAAAGGACAACATTTTACACTAGAATGTTTTATCTGACTGTATTATACCAACTGGGCAAAATATTTGTACACAAATACTGTACTCTGTATTCTCCCCTGTTAGAATGATGAACTTAATTTTCTTATCTAAACTCAGGTGTCCCTGAGTTTACATGACACCATGCACTATTCACTGGATATCATCCACTTATTGTCTACTCAGAGACACAACTCCTGCATTTGTCCCCTTTCGTTCTCTCTTCCCTCATTATCTGCAACATTGATATGCCCTAGAACTCTTTTCTATATTAGTCTCCTCTTTATCTATGTTCACTCCCTAAGAGATCTCATATAAACTTATAACTATGAATAATGTCAATCTCCTGAAAAATTGCTAACTTGCATCTCTAAGCCAAGTCTGACTCGTGAACTCTAAATTAATGTGTTCAAATTGTTTTCTTAACATCTGCAGCTAGGCAACTAAGAGGCAACTTAGTTGCCTCTTTAACCTATTTAAAACCGACTCTTGGCCAGGCACAGTGGCTCACACCTGTAATTCTAGCACTTTGGGAGACCGAAGTGGGTGGATCATGAGGTCAAGAGATAGAGACTATCCTGGCCAAAATGGTGAAACCTCGTCCCTACTAAAAATAAAAAAATTAGCTGGGTGTGATGGTGCATGCCTGTAGTCCCAGCTACTTGGGAGGCTTAGGCAGGAGAATCGCTTGAACCTGGGAAGCAGAGGTTGCAGTGAGCCGAGATCGCACCACTGCACTCCAGCCTGGTGATAGAATGAGACTCAGTCTCAAAACAAAGCAAAACAAAGAAAACTGACTCTGGATCTCTCCCATATCTTTCCCTCTCATAGTCTCATATCAGTAAATGGCAACTCCGTTTTTTCTAATTGCTGAGATCAAAACATTTGTAGGCATAAGTTAATTCCTGTTTTTCCTCATAACTACATACAACTAACTACAAATACTCTCAACTTTTTCTTCAAATATCCAGAATCTAATAGTTCTAGATAATCTAATTATCTCCATAGCTACTACTCTAGCCTAAGCTACCGTCATGATCAACTTCAACTATCTGGGCTGCTTCTTTTACCTTTGTTTCAATGTAGTGTGATACATTAACCATAGTTTTATTTTTAAAACAAAATTCAGATGACATCATGTTTGCTTTAAAACCTTCAATGGCTTTCTAGCATCCTCTGAGTGAAAATCAAAGTATAAGACCCTACATGATCTAGACAAATAAAATCTGTTTCTGATCTCATCTCTCATCACCTCCTCCTTGTTCGTTTCTAGCCACACTAACAAATTTGCTATTGCCCAGAACACATCTAGCCAACTCTCATCTCAGGAGTTTGTATTCCCTTTGCCTCTCCTTTCTAAATAGATCACTTTGCAGGCATCTCCACTTTCTTCAATTTTGCTGTCATAGAGGCCTGATATGAAATATGATATAAGCATTAATATTAATTATATTAATAAAAATGTTAATATTAATGCAATATAATATTAATAAAGACTAGGACATCCATAATAGCAAATGCATGTATGGGTAACTAGATAAACATAGCTTCAGTGTATAACTGATATCTAGTTGATTACAAAACAGAATATCTCCCAAGTAACTGTGAAAGATAAATACCAATAGCTAGCACTTAATAACTATTATTCTTTTGAACTGTGTTCTGTGTGTATAGTGCATATTAATTCACTTAATCATCAAAACAGCCCTAGGGAGCAGGTAATACTATTCTCATTTTATAGATGAGACACTGAGGCAAGACAGGTTAAATAACTTGTCCCATTTCACATAGGTAGTAAATAAGAGCTATGACTTAAATCTAAATAATGGCTCTAAAATTATGCCCTTGATCATCATACTCCAAACTATCTTCATAATATAAAGTTTTTTAATAAAGTAAAATTTCTTTAGAAAAAAATTTAAGAGGCCTGAATACATTGTAAAGTAAGATTACAAAAGTAAAGACAACTGTGCTAGGCATAATTCTAAGACATCCCCATTGTTCCCACCTCTCAGTGTGAACCTCTGTATAAACCCCTCCATTAAGGGTTGGCAAGCTTTGTGAATGGAATGGGATAGTCTAGTCCGTGATTAAGGTATGATACCCGGCACAGCTAACCTTAATAAAGGCAAATTATCCTCAGTGGGTGTAACCTAGCTAGGTGAGCTCTGTTCATAAAGAAGAGTTTCAAATTTGAGAATGGGTGATTGATATGCAAGAAGTTCCCTATAGCTGGCTTTGAAGAGGAAGAGGGCCATGTGGCAATAGATCTAGAGGACCCTTAAGAGATGAGAGCAACACCTTGGTAGTTACATATTAGAGAACTGAGCTCTGCCAACAATGTGAATGAGTTTGGAAGAGCACCCTGATCTTCAAATGAAACCACAGCCAGCTCAACATGTGAACAGAGAATTCAGTTACTCCATTCCTGACCTTATCACCTACATAACAGTGCCATTATGTGTGCAGTAATTTGTTACTCAGTGGCTGAAAACTGTACAACAGGTATCTCAGTTATATCAATGAATTTGATTCATTTAAATTTATTTAAAAATTGATTTGTCTGATTTGGTTTAAAGATTAAAGAAATAGGAGGAGGAGGTGGAGCAAGATGTCTGGTTAGAAGATCCCACCAATCATTCTCCCTACAGCATCAAATTGAACAACTACCTATACACAAAAAAAGCACCTGTATGAGAACCAAAAATCAGGTTATTGATCACAGTACCCGGTTTTGACTTCATATCACCAAAAAGGCATTGAAGAGGATAGAAAAGACATGTTGAATTGCAGACATTACCCCTCCCTGCTCCCCTGGCGGCAGCCATGTTGTGCAGAGAGAGAATTTGTGCACCACATGGGGAGGGAGAGTCTAGGGATTATGGAACTTTGCCTCGGAACTCAGTGCTGTCCTGTCAGGGTGGAAAGCAACACCAGGCAGAACTCAGCTGGTGCCCACAGAGTGAGCATTTAGAACAGCCTGGCCAGAGGGGAATCACCCATCCCAGAAATAGGAACTTGACTTCTAGCAAGCCTTGCCACAACAGGGAATTTCTCTTGAGTCCCAAATAAACTTGAGAGTCAGTCTAGGCCAGAAAGACTGCAATTCCTGGGCAAGTTCTGGTACTGTGCTCGACTTTGAGCCAGTGAACTTGGGGGGCACATGACCCTGTGAAACACCAGCTGGGATGGCCAAAGAAGTGCTTGCATCACCCTTCCCCTAACCCCAGGGAAGTAGCTCAAAGCTTTGAGAGACTCCTTCCCACTGCGTGAGGAAAGGAGAGGGAACAGTAAAGGAGACTTTGTCTTACAACTTGAATACCAGCTTAGCCACAGTAGAAGAGGGCTCCAGGCAGAGTCCTGAGGCTCCCATTCCAGGCCCTTGCTCCTGGACAACGTTTGTAGAGACACCTTGGGTCAGAAAGGAACCCTCTGCCTTGAAGGGAAGGATCCAGTCCTGGCAGGATTAGTCACCTGGTAACTGGAGAGCCCTTGGACTCTAAATAGTCAACAGTGGTAGCCAGGCAATAGTCACCATGGGCCTTGGGTGAGACTAGGGATGTGCTAGCTTCAGGTATGAACCAGCACAATCCCAGCTATGGTGGATATGCAGAAATACTTTTTCTGCTTGAGAAAAACAGAAGGAAGAGTACAAGGGACTTTGTCTTGCAGCTTAGGTACCCGGTACAGCCACAGTGGTGTAAGCCATCAAGCAGGTTCTAGGGGTCCCCAATTCCAGGTCTTGGCTTTTGCATGGCATTTTTGGACCTGCCCTGGGTCAGAGGGGAGCTCAGTTTTCTGAAGAGAGAGTCCCAGGCAGAGAAGCATTCACTAAAAGCTGGCTGACCAGTGAACATCAGTGATAGCTGGGCAGTTTTTGCCACAGGCTTTGGGGGATAGTGGCCATGGGGAGAGACTCCTTAGCTTGTGGAAACGGGAGGGAAGCATCACAAGAAATTTATATTGAGGTTTTTATGGCAGCTGAGCCACAGTAGATTAGAGAAGCAGGTACATCCCCAAGGTTTCCAACCCCAAGTACTAGCTCCAAGATGGCACTCCTAGACCTGTGCAGAGAGAGACTCCATTTATTTGGGAGAAAGTAAGAAAAGAAAACAAAACTCTCTGCCTGGTAATCCAGAGAATTCTTCCACATCTTTTCCCCATTCCCTCTTCTCTTTTCCCCCTTCTGCCTTCCCCCAGGAGTCTATAAGAACCACAGTATTACTGGGCTTAGGGTGCTCCCTTATGCAAATATGGCTGCAATGACCAAAAACTTAGGTCACAATGCCCAAGTTCCTAGAAATACCCGGAAAGTCTTGCCATGAAGGATGGTTACAAACAAGCCTAGACTGCAAAGACTATAATAAATACTTAACTTAACTCTCCAATGCCCACACACTAATGAATATCCAAAAGAAAAATATGGCCTTACCAAATGAACTAAACCAGGAACTTCCTGGAGAAACAAAGATCTGTGACCTTTCAGACAGGGAATTCAAAATAGCTGTTTTAAGGAAACTCAAAGAAATTTGAGATAACACAGAGAACGAATTCAGATTGGTATTAGATAAACTTAACAACAAGATTGAAATAATTTAGAAGAACCAAAAAGAAATTCTGAAGTTGAAAATTGCAACTGACATATTGAGGAATGCATCAGAGTCTCTTAACAGCAGAATTAATCAAGCAGAATAAAGAATTAGTGAGCTTGAAGACAGGTTATTTGAAAATATACAGCCAGAAGACACAAAAGAAAAAAGGATAAAAAGAATAAAATATAACATCTAAAAAATAGCCTCAAAAGGTGAAATATAAGAGTTATTAGCCTTAAAGAGCAAACAGACAGAGAGAGAGAGAGAGAGCAATTTTATTCAAAGGGACAACAAAAAACTTCCCAAACCCAGAGAAAGATATGACTTTCAAGTACAAGAAGGTTATAGACCACCAAGCAGATTGAAATTATAGAAGACTACATCAGGACATTTAATAGTCAGACTCCCAAAGGTCAAGGATAAAGAAAAGATCCTAAAAGCAACAAGGGAAAGGAAACAAATAACATACAATGGAGCTCTAATACAGCTGGCAGCAAACTTTTTAGTATAAACCTTACAGGCCAGAAGAGAGAGAGGCATGGCATATTTAAAGTACTGAAGAATAAAAATTGTTGTCCTAGAATAGCATGTCCAGCAAAAATATCCTTGAGACATGAAAGAAAAATAAGGTCTTTTCCAAACAAAAGCTGAGGGCTGTTATCAACACCAGACCTGTCCTAAAAGAAATGCAAAAAGGAGTTTTTCAATCTGAAAGAAAGGGATATTAATGAACAATAAGGAACCATCTGAACATATAAAACTCACTGGCATTAGTAAGTACACAGAAAAATGCAGAATATTATAACATAGTAATTTTAGTAATCTTATAAACAGAATATTACAACACAGTAACTGTAGTGTGTAAACTACTTATATCTTGTGTAAAAATACTAAAATATTAGCCTATAAAAAAAAACTACAGCAATTCTTCAACACATACCAAGTATAATAATATATAAGTACAAACAATAAAGAGTTTTTTTAAAAGCAGCAGAAACCAGTTAAAGTGTAGAGTTTTTATTAGTTGTCTCTTTGTTTTTAGTTTGTTTATATGTTCATGCAATCATTGTTGTCATCAGTATAAAATAATGGCTTATAAGATATTACTTGCAAACCTCACGGTAACTTCAAATAAAATATCAGACAACAGATGAAAAAAAGAAATAAAAAGCAAAAAATTAAAATATACAACTAGAGAAGATCACCTTCACTAAAAGAAAGACAGGAAGGAATAAGTGAAGGAAAAGCAGACCACAAAGCAATCAAAAAACAAATTACAAAATGGCAAGAATAAGTCCTTACTTATCAATAACAATATTGAATGTAAATGGACTAAACTCTCCTATCAAAAGTCAAATGAATGAATGGATACAAACACAAGACCTAACAATTTGTGGCCTAAAAAAACACACTCCATCTGTGAAGATACACAGAGACTGAAAATAATGAAATGGAAAAAGATATTCCATGCCAAGGAAAAACAATAAGTGAGCTGTAGAAGCTATACTTACATCAGACAAACAGACTAAAAACAATATAAGAGAAGACAAAGAAAGTCATTATATAATGATAAAGGAATTAATACAGCAAGAGGATTAGCAATTATAAATATATATGCATCCAACACTGGAAAACCCAGATGTATAAAGCAAATGTTGTTAGAGCTAAAGAGGGACATAGATCTCAGTACAATAATAGCTGGAAAGTTCAACACTCCATTTATGGCATTACACAGATCATCCAGACAGAAAATAAACAAGAAAACATCAGATTTAGTCTGCACTATAGGCCAAATGGACCTAATAGATATTTACAGATCATTTCATCAACACCTGCAGGGCACACATGCTTTTCCTCAGTACATGGATCATTCTCAAGGATAAACCATATGTTAGGGCACATTTAAGTCTTAATTCAAAAAAATTGAAATTACATCCAATATCTTCTCTAACTGCAATGGAATAAAACCTGAAAACAATAACAAGAGGAATTTTGGAAATTATACAAACACATGGATGTTAAACAATATGCTCCTGAATGACCAGTGGGTCAATGAAGAAATTAAGAAGGAAATTGAAAATTTTCTTAAAATCAATGATGTTGGAAACACAACACACCAAAACCTATGAGATACAGCAAAGGCAGTAGTAAGAGGAAAGTTTATAACTACAAATGCTTATATCAGAAAAGAAGAATAACTTCAAATAAACCACCTAACCATGCACCTTAAAGAATTAGAAAAGCAAAAGCAATCCAAACCAAAAACTAGTTAAGAGATCATAAAAATCAGAGTAGAAATAAATGAATTTGAAATGAAGAAAAAAATACAGAAGATCGATGAAACATTGTTTTTTTTTTAAAAAAATTGACAAATTTTAGGCAGACTAAAAAAAAAAGACAGGAGATCAAAATAAATAATAATCAGAGATGAAAAATGAGATATTATAATACAACTGATGCTACAGAAACTCAAAGGATCATTAGAGGCTTCTATGAGCAACTACATTCCAATAAATTGGAAAACCTAGGAGAAATGGATAATTTCCTAGACATATACAATCTACAAAGATTGAACCATGAAGAAATCCAAAAACTGAATGGACCAATAACAAGATCAAACCCATAATAAAAAGTTTCACAGGAGAGAAAAGCCCAGGATCTGATGGCTTCACTCAAAAATTTTATCAAGCATTTATAAAATTAAGAAGGAGGGAGTACTCCAAAACTCACTTGATGCAGTATTACCCAAATATCAAAACCAAATGAAGAACATCAAACAAATTTTAAAAAACTAATTCTAAATGAATATTGGCAAAAAAATCCTCAACAAAATATTTTCAAACCAAATTCAAAAATATATTTAAAAGATCATTCATTATGACCAAGTGGGATTTACACTAGGATGCAAGGATGGTTCAACATATGTAAATTAATCAATGTGATACATCATATCAATGGAATGAAGGACAAAAACCATATGATCATTTCAATTGATGCTGAAAATCATTTGAGAAGATTCAATATCCCTTCAGGATGAAAACTCTAAAAAATTTGGCTATAGAAGAAACATATACTAACACAATAAAATCCATACACAACAGTACCATAAGTAGTATAATACTGAATAGGGAAAAACTGTAAGCCTCTCACCTAAGATCTGGAACATGACAAGGATGCCCATTTTCACCACCGTTATTTAACATAGTTCTGAAAGTCCTAGCTAGAGCAATCAGACAAGAGAAAGAAATAAAGGGTATTCAAATTGGAAAGGAAGACATAAAATTATTCCTGTTTGCAGATGATATAATCTTATATTTGGAAAAACCTAAAGTCTCCACCAAAAAACTATGAGAGCTGATGACAAATTCAGTAAAGTTGCAGAATAAAAATCAACGTACGCAAATCAGTAGCGTGTCTGTAGCCAACAGCAAACAATATGAAAAAGAAATCAAGAAAGTAATCCTATTTACAAATAAAATAAAATAGCTGGGAATTAACTAAAGAAGTGAAAAATATCTAAAATGAAAACTATAAAACATTGATAAAAGAAATTGAAGGTGACACCATGTTCATGGATTAAAAGAATCAATATTGTTTGAATGTCCATACTATCCAAAGCCATCTACAGATTCAATGCAATCCCTATTAAAATACCAATTACATTATTCACGGATATAGGAAAAAAATCCTAAAATTTATGTGGAACCACAAAAACCCAGAATAGTCAAAGTTACGTTGATCAAAAAGCAAAGCAAAACAAAAAACAAAACTGGAGGAATCACATTACCTGACCTGAAATTATTCTATGTAGCTACAGTAACCAAAACAGCATGGTATTAACATAAAAACAGCATGTTGCTATGCAACAGAAAGGATTATGTTCACTGTGGACGTGTGGATTTGTTTCTGGGTTCTCTTTTCTGTTCCAATGGTCTTTTAATGTATTTTTGAATTTGGTTTGCAAATGTTTTGTTGATTTTTGTGCCAGTATTCATCTAGAAGTAGAAACAAATCCATCATCTACAGTGAACCCAGAAACAAATCCATCATCTACAGTGAACTCATTTTTGACAAAAATACCAAGAACATACACTAGGGAAATGACAGTCTCTTAAATAAATGGTGCTGGGAAAACTGGATAACCATATGCAGAAAAATGAAACTAGACCCCTGTCTCTCAACATACACAAAAATCAAAATAGATTAAAGACCTAAATAAAAGACCTCAAGCTATAAAACGACAAAAAGAAAACATTAAGGAACCTCTCCATTATATTGGACTGGGCAAAGATTCGTTGAGTAATTATGGTTATAGGCAGCCAAAGCAAAAATGGACAGATAGGATTACATCAATTTGAAAGCTTCTGTACTGCAAAGGAAACAGTCAGCAAAGTGATGAGACAACTCACAGAGTTGGAGAAAATATATGCAAACTTTCCATCTGACAAGGGATAAATAACCAGAATATATGAGTTCAAACAACCTTACAGGAAAAAGATCTAAAAATCTGATTAAAAAGGGACAAAATATTTGAATATACATTTCTTTAAAAATAATATAAAAATGCCAAAGAGGCATAGGAAAATGTGCTCTGCATTGTTGATCACCAGAAGAATGCAAATCAAAACTACAGTAAGATACCCTCTCACCCCAATTAAAATGCCTCACCCAAAAAGCAAGCAATAAAAAATGCTGGAGAGCATGTGGAGAAAAGTGAACCCTTGTAAACCTGTTGGTTCAAACACTGTAATGTAAATCAGTCCAACCATTATGGAGAACAGCTTGGAGTTCCTCAAAAAAACTAAAAATAGAGCTACCATATAATCCAGACATCTCAGTCATATCCCAAAGAAAGGAAATCAGTATGTCGAAGAGAAATCTTCGTTCTCATATTTATTTATTGTAACACTATTCATAATAGTGAAGATTTCAGAGTAACCCAAGTATCTATCAACAGATGAATGGATAAAGAAAATGTGGTACATATTTACAATGAAACCTTCCAAAAGAATGAGATTCTGTTATTTGCAAAAACATGGATGGAGTTGGAGATCATTATATTAAATGTAATAAGCCAGGCACAGAAAGGCAAACATAGAATGTTCTCATTTATTTGTGGAAGGTAAAAATTAAAACAATTGAATTCATGGTAACAGAGAGTAGAATGATAGTTACCTAAGGCTGTGCAGGGTAATTGTGGAGAGGAAAATGGGGATGGTTAATGGGCACAAAACTATAGTGGGATAGAATGAATAAGGTTTAGTATTTTATAACACAACAGGGTGACTACCATCAACAATAATTTATTGTACATTTTTAAGTAACTAAAAGAGTATAAAAGGATTGTTTGTAACACAAAGAAAGATTAAATGCCTGAGGTGATGGATATGCCATTTACCCTGACATGATTATTACACATTGAATACCTGTATCAAAATATCTCATGTATTCCATAAATATTTACACTCATAAATATATATCTCTACTATATGCCAACAAAAATTAAAAATTTAAAAAATATAATTCTGCCTAGAAGAGATATATGTTTAAAACTTCTGCATAAATGTTAAAAATACATAAAAGTTTGCCAAATAAAAACCAGCATAAAAGGTAGAAGTATTACTATTAACTGAGTGGACAGAAAAATTGCAGATGCAATGAGGATTGTTTCTATCGACAAAAGGGTTAGACTTTACCATATTTCTATGTGATGGTTAATTTCACGGATCAACTTGACTGGGGTAACAGATTTCCATATAGCTCTGGGAAAACATAATTTCTGGGTGTGTCTGTGAGGGCGTTCCCATAGGAGATTAGTATTTGAACTAGTAGAATGAGTAAAGAAGATGACTGTAGCCCATGTTGGCAGGCATCATCTGATTTATTAAGGGCCTGTATAGAACAAAAAGGCAGAAAAAATTATTCTGCCTGATCTGAGACATCTATTTTCTCTTGCCCTTGGACTTCAGTGCTTGCTCCTGGTTCTCAGGCTTTTGGACTCAGACCAGCTCTAACACCATCACCAACCTCAACTACATTCTCCTCAGACCAAATTACTCCATTTGCTTTCCTGGTTCTCCAGCTTGCAGACAGCAGATTGTGGGACTTCCATAAGAATATGAGCCAACCCTAGTAATAAATCTGCTCTTATATATCTATCTGTATATCCTGTTGGTTCTTTTTTTTTCTGGAGAACCCCAGCTGACACAAATTTTAACAGCCATTCACTTCTATGACATAAATAATATGTGTGTGTACTTTCTAAAGAACTGACACCATAAAAACCCTAGAAGAAATCCTAGGCAACACCATTCAGGACATAGGCACAGGTAAGCACTTCATGACTAAAACACCAAAAGCAATGGCAACAAAAGCCAAAATAGACAAATGGGATTTAAACTTAAGAGTTTCTGTATAGCAAAAGAAACTATCATTAGAGTGAACCAGCAACCAACAAAATGGGAAAAAATATTTGCAATCTACCCATCTGACAAAGCACTAATATCTGGAATCTACAAAGAACTAAAGCAGATTTACAAGAAAAAAAAAAGAAACCTATTCAAAAGTGGGCAAAGGATATGAACAGACATTTTTGAAAAGAAGATGTATATGCGGCCAAAAAACATGAAAAAATGCTCATCAACATTGGTTATTAGAGAAATGCAAATCAAAACCACATTGAGATACCATCTCACGCCATTTAGAATGGTGATCATTAAAAAATCTGGAGACAACAGATGCTGATGAGGATGTAGAGAAATATGAATACTTTTATACTGTTTATTGTACATTTTTAAGTAACTAAAAGAGTATAATAGGATTGTACCTTTTTAAGTAACTAAAAGAGTATAATAGAATGTAGAGAAATAGGAATACTTTTACACTGTTTATTGTACATTTTTAAGTAACTAAAATAGTATAATAGGTGGGAGTGTAAATTAGTTCATCCATTATGGAAGACAGCATGGCAATTCCTCAAGGATCTAGAAATAGAAATTCCATTTGACCCAGCAATCCCATTACTGGGTATATATCCGAAGGATTATAAATCATTCTGTCATAAAAACACATGCACATGTATGTTCATTGCAGTGCTGTTTACAATAGCAAAGACCTGGAACCAACCCAAATGCCCATCAATGATAGACTGGACAAAGAAAATGTGGCACATATACCCATGGAATACTATGCAGCCAAAAAAAAACAGACAAGTTTGTGTCCTTTGTAGAGATATGGATGAATCTAGAAACCATCATTATCAGTAAACTAACACAAGAACAGAAAACCAAACACTGCATGTTTTCACTCATAGGCAGGTGATGAACAATGAGAACACTTGGGCACAGGGAAGGGAACAACACTCGCAGGGCTAGGTGGGCAGGGGGAAAGGGGTGGGGAGTGGAGGAACAGTGGAGGAGGGCAGGGAGGATGGGGAAGGATCGATGGGGGTTGGGTGGGGGGGAATGGAGATAGCAAACCACCATGGCATGTATGTACCTATGCAACAATCCTGCAGGATGCAGGATGTGCACCTGTACTACAGAGCCCACAGTACGATTTTTTTAAAAAGCATCAAATTATTGTTATATTTAGATTAAATTAGAGACTTTTAACTGAGTGATCTATATCTATAACTGACTAGCCCAGAAATTGGTACCATTATCTTCATATTTTCTACTACAGCTAGCATGGTACCTTACCTATGGTACTAGTCAGTAAATTTGTTGATTTTATTTCAAATAATCTGCTTTATCCACAATAATTCCTGTAGAAAATATGTCTTGGGTTAAAAAAGACAATTCTGGTCCCTGACCAACATCTGAAGACATGAATGTTATTAAAATAGGCTCATTTTCTTTTTTAAACCAGTTTGTCTCCCACCTAGATTAATTCACTAATCACATATATTACCATATATCATAAAACATGCTTGTCATTAAAAATAAGAAGTCATATTTAATAAGAAAGAACATGATGATGTTTTCTTTGGGAATATTAGTCTGACCTTATAAAATGGCACATGAACATACTTATTTCCTGGAATTAACATATTCTATTACGGTTAGCGAATATTTCTATCCAGAATTTTTTTGAGCCTAATGCGGAAGTCAAAAATGATTATGTCTTTGTGTTTGACACTGAGGTTGGCATTAACTGATGAATGTCATGTGTCAGTAATCTTTAAATAAATATGAGCAAAGAAAGATTGCAAATTTATCAGAAATAAAAACAAACTTTAGGTTACAGTTTCAGCAGGTCCTTAAAACTGATAAACCGCCAGTGAGAGGCAAACCATGCTTCTCTGAATTTTATCTCTCAAATAAGAAAGGAGAATAAAGAAATTAGTAATCCTCAGAAGTGAATTATTAGGAGCCAAATCTATGGCCCAAAGGACTAAGACATATATATAAACAACGGCATACCTATCTAATAATGGTTTTGATCACAACTATCAACTATAATTTATTATCCTCTGTAAATTAGGGTGCTCTGTAAATTAATTCATCTAAAATAGCCTCTAGGAAATGGTTCATAGATTAGTTTTCTGATTCATCATGACAGCTGAATATTCTGTGTCTATTCTTGACTTTCATAGAGAGAATTTTTAAATCTTCCTGGTTGGATGGTCTCTTGGCAAATAGGAGGAAGGAGTTAAATATGTACAATTGTGGCTTAAACCAACAAAAGAAAAGACTGCTCCTATACCTACCTCATGCAAATAAACCTTTTACAAAACTATTCACCATCCTTTTAAAGTTTCCCTTTTAAATGTAGACAAATAAAATTGGGCTAGAACTGTGAAGTTAAATACTTATAAGTATGTGTGTGTGTATATATGTATATATAATGTATGTTTATAATAAACCTATCTAAATATGACTCAGTCTTAGGAAAATTAAAACACAGTTATGTATCTTTTATTTAATCATCTTTATTCTCATCTCTTTAATATCCCTTGTCTTTAGAATCTTTATTAGAACTGATTTTGCAAAAGCAATCTTTTAAGACTAAGCATTGGCAATGGTGAGAGTCAAGTGAGCCATTCAGTACTAGTAAAACGTTTTAATTCCCAAAGATTCTACAACATTCATTTTCATGAAAAGATATAAAACATACGTTAGCATATAAATTCTGCCTTCTTTTATGCACATTGTGTGTTCTAATTATAACAATCTAATTTATAAACAATACACGCTGTGGTTCTGACAGAGAGATTGTGATGAAACACAGAGTACAAACTTTAATTACATACAGTTCTAATACAGTGAGCACTGCAGCATTTCTGTCATCTTTGAAATGGTAACAGAATGAAAAAAAAAGCTTTTTGAAATATGAGCATGAAGGTAATGAGATCAATAAATGTCAGCTAGAAAAAGTAATCACAACTCCTGAGACTCACTGACCTTTCTACAAATTCCAGAAGTAATAGAGTAGCTGGGGATGAGGAATTCTTTAACAATGAGAAAGTGATACAATTATATGAAGAAAGGGAAGCAGAGATTGCTCTATGACATCAAAAACTCTGCCTATACAGGTAATTTTGACACAATAATTTATTCCCTTGATTTTTCTTCTATTATTACCACCAACATAGATCACAAATCTTTGGTCTTCACAGAGACAAAATTCCCACTGAAGCCTTTTGAATACTGAAAAAGCTGCTTTATAAACTTTTAGATTGCTTCATAATGTTTAGCATCCTAATAGAGTGTGATAATACACTTAGTTAATTTAAATGCCCAAAATGAAAAATATTCTATTTTGGTACTTGTGAAATCACTCTATCAGTATTTGAGTATAATTTAGAAAAATTCAATTTTGGAAAGTGTCTAAAGGAATCTTCGGAAAGATTTAATTTCATAAAATAATTCATATTTGAATATAAAATGAAATTATGATATTGTAGAACTCTAAGTTATGATACTAAAATATTTTTAAAGCCCACAACATTTTAGACAGTACTGTAAAATAAGGCTTCCAGTAAGGCTAAGATTCTACAGGGCCAAAAGGGACTAGAATGGGGTGCATTTTCAGTTTTTATGGCTTTTCCTCTATGGGCAAAACTGAAGTTGGAACCATAAAATTTGCTATATTTTCAACAAAAAAAGCCACAGTCTTTCTATTCTAGAAAGTCAGAGAAAAGTTCAAGTAAATTATAGATATTAATGAATAAGGGAGGAATCAGAGAAATGAAAAGGCACAGATTTCAGCCCCAAATTCTCATTAGAAGCTCTGTCCATGTATTTGACCCCTCAAACTACAAATGAACTAGGCAAACTCAAGAGCAGTGCAAGTTAAAGATGAAAAAACTGAACTGAGATCTGAGCTGCCAGTTAAGAGGCAGAGTTTGCAATTTTACTCCAACCAAATTAATTACATAGTAAAACAAACTATCAGCATGCTTCAGAGAAATACAGCAAAATTCAGTCTCTACAATATAACATTCATAATGTCCCAGAGGCAATATCTGACACATGAAGAATCAGAAATGTATAGCCTAGATCAAGAGAAAACACAATCAACTAAGACATCATAAGAAAAATCAAGTAGCAAAATGATCAGAAAAGGATTTTAAAAGATTGTCACAATTATTCTCAATAAAAATATGATCACAATGAGAAATTATTTTTAAAAATAATCTTGGAAAATTAAAAAGCTATTTTTAAACCCCAAATACAAATTTTAGCACTGAAAAGGACAATATCTGAGATTTCTTAAATTGAATTTACTTAAAAATTCAATGGAGATGATGGGAAAATCAACGAGCCTTAACATGGATCAATACAAGTTACCAAATATCAATACAGAACAAAAAAGATAAAAGGTGAATAGTAACTCAGGAAACTTTTGGACAAAGCAACAGTGCTAACAAAAATAATTGTAGTTCCAGAAGAAGGAGGTTTTTTTTTATGTTTATTTATTTATTTAGAGACAAAGTCTCAGTCACCCAAGCTGGAGTGCAGTCGCACAATCTCGGTTCACTGCAACCTCTGCCTCCCTGGCTCAAGCCATTCTCCTGGCTCAACCTTCCAAGTAGCTGGGATTACAGGTGTCTGCCACCACGCCCGGGCTAATTTTTGTATTTTTAGTAAAAACAGGATTTCACCATGTTGGCCAGGCTGGTCTTGAACTCTTGACCTCATGTGATCCACCCACCTCAGCCTCCCAAAGTGCTGAGATTACAGGTGTGAGCCACTGCGCCTGGCCAGAAGTAACTTTTTAAAAGCACAAAAATATTTGAACAAATAATGACTAAGACTTTCCCAAATTTGGCAAAAATATAAATGTACATATTCAAGAAGCTCAGTGAACCCCAAGCAGAATAAATATGAAGAGAACAATCCTAAACACATCACAGTCAAATGTCTGAGTAATAAAATCATGAAAGCAGTCAGAGAAAAAGGATAAGGAAACAACAACTTCAATCGCCAATAACTTCATCAGAAACTGCTAAGTCTAAAAAATAGTGGAAAAGTGTCACTTGAAGTACTGAAACTAAAAAAAAAAAAAAAAAAAAAAAAATCAAAAATCCTATATTCAGTGAAAATATTATTTAATAGTAAAAGTAAAACGATTTTATTCTAAAAGTAAAACTAAGAAAATTCATTGTCAATGGAAATTCACTACTATAACAAATTATGTGGAAAGCAGTTTCTAAATTTTTCAAAGAACTTAAACAACTACCAATTGAACCAGCAATCCCATTACTGGATATATAAAATGTAAATCCTTCTACCTTCTACCAAAAGACAATAGGTACTCATATGTTTATCACAGCATCATTCACAATAGCAAAGACATGGAAGCAACCTAGGTGCTCATCAACAGTGCGTTGGATTTTAAATATGTGGTATATATAACACTAAGAAATACTACACAGCCACAACGAAGAATGAAATCACGTCCTTTGGAGCAACATGGATGCAGCTGGAGGTTATTATCCTAAATGAATTAGTGAAGAAACAAAAAAAATTACATGTTCTCACTTATAAGTGGTAGCTAAACATTGGGTACACATGAACATAAAGATGGGAACAATAGACAGTGAGGACTACTAGAGGAGAAGAAGGGCCAAAATCTACCTGTTAGGTATTATGCTGACTAGCTGGGTGAGGGGATCATTCACATACCAAATCTCAGAATCACGTAATATACCCATGTAACAAACCTGCACATGTACCACCTGAATCTAAAATAAAAGTTGAAAATATTTTTAAAAGTCTCAAATTGGATTAAAATGTAAATGCCAATGTATGTCGTTTACAAAAAACTATACATTTAAAACTAATGGCCCAGAAATAACAAAAATAAGACATATGAATGGAGAAAAATAAAAATAAATGATAAAGGGGGTTCCACAGGCTGAAGATAAACCATATAGAAACCTAGATCTGTAGGAAGAAATAAAATGCCTTAAAAATGGTTTTACAAAAAGTAGGGAGGCACATGGAAAAAGTTGAATTTCCTTTTAATTTCATTAAAATCCATAGGACCTTTTAAAGAAAATGTTACAGTATCATCCTGTGTGGTTGTAAAGTATATGTAAATGTAATAAATATAACTGCCTAGCATAGAGGATTATAGGAAGAAGAATGAGATCTATATAGTTGCAAGTTTACTACACATTACATTAAGTGACAAATATTGTTTCTAAGTAGGTGCATAAGATAATTTGTAAAGAAAGCACAATAAAGAGTGCAAGAGATATACCTAAAAAGTCAATAGTTACATTAAAATCATATGTAAAAATTACTGAAGTAATCCAAGAGATGGCAGGAAAAGAAGAACAAAGGAATAAAAACAGACGGGACAAACAGAACCAAATTTAAAAATGGTACAGAAGGCTAAAGTCAATCCTTTTAGCAATAATTAATTGTTAATAAACTAAACATGCCAATTTTAAGAAAGATATTATCAGAATAGTTTAAAAAAAGAGCAGACCCAAGTATATATTAGCTAGAAGAGACACATTTTTGTATAAAAATGAAACTAGGCTGAAGGTAAATACATTGTAAAAGATCACGCAAATAGTAAGGGTAAGAAAGCTTGTGTGGTTATATAAATCTTAGAAAAAATAGACTACAAGCTAGAGTATTACCAGCGATAAAGTGCTACATTTCATTACAATGGGCAGGTCAATTCATCAGGAAGATATAATGATCATAAATATATATGTACTTAATAATAGAGCTTCAAAATACATGAAGTCAAAGAAAGAGACAAAACTCAAAAGAAATATATAATTCTACATAATAATTGTACCACCCCTCTCTCAGCAACTGATAGTATAATAAAACTAAATTCATAGTCTGAAAAACACAATCAACCACTTTAACATAATTTTTGTTTACAGATTACAACAGCTAACCTACCCTGCAAAGTTTACATTCTTTTTAAGTGCATATAGAATATTCATTGAGATGAACTCTATTCTGTGCCATTTTAAAAGGTCTCAGGTTTTGCAAAATGATTGCATTAGTCTGTTCTCACACTGCTAATAAAGACATATCCAAGACTGGGTTATTTATAAAGGAAAGAGGTTTTATTGACTCACAGTTTCACATTGCTGGGGAGGCCTCACAATCACGGTAGCAGGCAAAAGAGGAGTAAAGTCACATCTTCCGTGGCAGCAGGAAAGACAGCATGTGCAGAGAAACTCCCCTTTATAAAATCATCAGAACTTGTGATACTTATTCACTATCACAAGAACAACATAGGAAAGACACAGCCCCACGATTCAATTACGTACCTCTGGGTCCCTCCCATGACATGTGGGAATTATGGTAGCTACAATTCAAGATGAGATTTGGGTGGGGACACAGCCAAACCATATCAATGATGAGTTATTGAAGTGGCAGTCAAGACACTTGAATGCAGCCACTTACCAGCTGATTGACCTTGAGAAGTTTACATTATTGCTCTGAGAAGTAGTTTATTAATCTTACAGATAAAAATACTATCTATCAGCAAGGTTTATTTTGAGGAGTGGAAGATAATAAAAGTTGAAAGACCCAGAATAGTGTCTAGTACCTAAATGGTATTTAAGAAATGTTTACTACCTTTTTTTTGGACCATAACTTTTACTATTCTTATCAATGCCTAAACCCAGGTGAGAAATGAACACCTGATAAACAGTAAGTAGTATGATAAGCAGAAAATATTGGTCATCTTCAATAGTATTATTAAGGAAGCAATGTGGCCCTTTGCATCTACTCCTCAGCTAAAATTCCAATTCAAAAGGGATTCTTCTCAAGAAAAGGGTCTTCCAGTGTATCAAAAGCCAGTACAAGAGCAGATCAAATGAAAGCTGCAGAGCCTGACAGACAGAAGTCAATGCTGGGATAACAGACAAACCAGGCAGCCAGCATTCAGTACAACATATTAGCAAAAAGCAAAATTGCTGCAGAAGTTACTAAGTTACAGTATT
The DNA here is from genome assembly GCA_963573385.1 of Cacajao melanocephalus. NCBI lineage: Eukaryota > Metazoa > Chordata > Mammalia > Primates > Pitheciidae > Cacajao > Cacajao melanocephalus. Next base: position 25,419 of record CAUYLG010023684.1, on the reverse strand, counting down.
AGACTCAAGTTTGACTACTTGTTGATGTAAAAACTTAAAATTTAGGGCAACTAATAATACAAACAATGACTATCCCAGGATCAAAATGTGATACAAAAATGACATGGGATACATGTAAGTGGAATAAAGAGAACAGAATAACACAAGATGTGCCATCTAAAAACAAAATGAGTTTAATGCCCTGGGAGTACCATATTTGAAATATAAGAAGATTACTAGGTATTGGTGTCAGAAATCATTCTATTATATTCATAGCTTTTATGTATGTTTACATATGTATCATGAATACTAAAAATATATAGTTTTATTCTTAAATACATGCTCATTCCCAATTACTATTTTTGTTCTGCTATTAAATGCCCAAGATAGAAAATCCAGCCTACTATAGGTACTTCTGGATATTTGGCTCTGGCAAAAACTAAATCCTTAAAACAGTAGATAGCAGTCTGATACTCAGAGTGGTTAGGAACAGAATAGAGCATCTTCACAACATGTCTTTCTTTCTGGGGGCGCTACATATGCCAACTGCATTTTCTGAAAAGGACATTGCTAACACAAGGCTATATGTTCCTATTCCAGAGTCATCTATCTGGTATTTCCAACTTTAGTAAAATTACTAAAATTTAGCATTAATGGCAAGACACTGAGGATTACACATAAACCAAAATTTCCTCATGTTTCCAGAAACTTAAAAGTTTTGATAAGGCAATCTTTACTTTGCTATATAAAAGATAATTACCTGACATACATGCAGCCTCTGAAAGACCTCAGGAAAGAAACACATGCATCAACTTGTCATACTTTGATTTTTTGATAGATCAAATTTCATTCCCAATGGTTTGCAAAATGGTGAGCATATTACAACCTGCTATATAAGTGTAAAATAATATTAGCTTCAGTAATAACTCAGGCTTTGACTTTGCAAGAAATCAAGTCCATGACAACTTTTTCATGAATTAAGAGTTACTTATTCATTTAGAAAATTACAATTCTACCATAAATAATTTTACTATGCATATACATTATTAATGATTTAACTCCTGGTAGTTACACATGTTAAAGTGAATATTCATCAGCAAAAGAATTCATTTCTGTTATCCATGCCTGTTTTGCATATCTCCCATATGTCAGCATCAAATTGCCCTTAAAATTAGTCAGTACATTTACATCTAATATACAGATAGGCCATCCTGATTTGCCTACACATATAGGCCAATTTGACCACACTGACTATTTGTAATATATATACACCATGGAAAATTCCATATGTAATATTCCATGGGTAATATTCCATGTGTAAATTACATATACACCATGGAATATTACACAGCCATAAAAATGGATATCATATTCTTTGCAGCAAAATGAACAAAGCTGGAGGCTATTATTCTAAGCAAATTAATTCAGAAACAAAAAACCAAATATCTCATGTTCTCACTTTTAAGTATGAGCTGAACATTGAGCACACATGGACATAAACATGGGAACAATAGACACTGCAGACTTTGGTGGGGGTCGCTGGGGGTAAGGCATCAAAAAGCTGCCTGCTGGGTGACAGAATCCATACACCAAACTTCAGCATCACACAATATACCCATCAACAAACCTACACATGTTACCCCCTATATCTAAAATAACAGATGAATTCTTAAAAAAATACAAAAATATTTTAGAAATATTAATGGAAGGCAAAGGAACTATAATGTGTTGCCATTCACCTGCTGAGTGGTAAATCAAAGAGGATTGTCCTAAATGTGGGAAATGTGAGAAAATTTATATTTCTGCTCGAGCTTAAAAGTCCACAAAAAAATTCACTTGATCTGACTGACATAGCTGCTAAAAGTGTCCTATATGTGGCACCTATAGACCACACTGACAAGAGGAAAGCAGAGACGGTAATTGTGTTTGAATGTAAATATCAGGCAGCTTGAAGGGCAGAGTCAGCACGTTGTTAATAAGGGACTCCACAGATAAAAGTAACATTCACTAAGTGGAGAGCTAGATTACAGGTCACTCACTGAGCATGTTAGACAGATCTGCAGGAAGTACCATTAGTTGGGATATTTTTATATAGAATAGCAAAGTATGTGCATAGATAAAATACCATGGAGTTTTATAATTGCCGTTTATGATTTGGTGGAAGAAAGTGAAGAAGGGTTAAATGACTTGTCCAATTTCACACAGCAAGGCAGTTATAAAGCTAAAACCATAACACATGGAAGAGAAAATTTTCAGCTTTCAAACATCTGAAATGTATCTGATGTTGTATATAATAGTTGCCTCATGCTGAGCTGCCATTTTATTCTTATCATGTGACAGAAAAAGAAAAAAAAAGCACACCAGATGCATTACAGCCTTAGGATTTCCTTAAGAGTATAACCACTGAAAATATATATGTCAGCAATAAAGAAGGCATTTTTCTCCCATGTTCCCACTGCTTTTGTTTGAAAAAAAAAAAGTCATACATTTTTACCATAGATGAGTCCTTAAATGAAGAAAAATGCACACATTTTCCCTGCATGCTTTAGTTCAAGTGGCATTAGGTATATAAGTACTCAAAAATACAGTTTTTGCACACTCTCCACTAAGTACTCTCTTAATAGTTGCTTGAGAAAGGCTTAATATAGCATTTTATACTTCAAAAATGAAAGCAATGTGGGTTTTTTTTTTTTTTTTAGAAAGTCAACCAATAGTCTTTTGTCTATAATTAAAATGGTCAAACCACTAGATTTATAACTGGATTATACTACTCTAACACTCTTAAGTTTACCTTTTTTATGTTGCTTCAATTCACTACATTTTTTAAATAAGGTAGCCAAAAGAAATCTGATTAGAAAACAGAAGGAAAAGGCCGGGCGCAGTGACTCATGCCTATAATCCCAGCACTTTGGGAGGCCAAGGCAGGCAGAGGTCAGGAATTCGAGACCACCTTATCCAACATGGTAAAACCCCATCTCTACTAAAAATACAAAAAATTAGCTGGGTATGGTGGCGCATGCCTGTAGTCCCAGCTACTCACTTCAACCTTGGAGGATCACTTGAACCTGGGAGGCAGAGATTGCAGTGAGCCGAGATTTCACCACTGCACTCCAGCCTGGGTGACAGAGCAAGACTATGTCTCAAAAAAAAAAAAAAGGAAAAATTATTATATTGTAGTAGTAGCATTGTCTTAAATTATTATATTACTGGAGGCATAAAATCAGGAGTATATGTCCATTGACTCCATCTACCAGCCACAGATTATTTATGATTGCTATCCTTTAATGCAGTATTTGGTACAGCACACCATTACAGCACTTTCTCTTTTACTTAGTATCTTGATGAAAATTATTTGCAATTTTTCATCCTCTCTGTTGTAGTAAATGCCAATATTTTATCAACAGGCAAAATGGAAATGCATTGACTCTTTTTTAAAAAAATCACTTTCATCAAAGTAAATAATAAAAGTATGCACTGTTGTTATATTTGTGAGTATCCACTTAAAACATTTTTAATTATCAGCAATTATTTATTATATATAGATACTTATGATATCCATCTTGAATATGCAACATAGATCCTCAAAAAGTTGGTCATTGACTCGGTATCTCTAAAATCATACTTAGAGCATAAGAAATAATTGGCCAGATATAATGGCTCAGGTCTGCAATCCAAGTATTTTGGGAGGCCAAGGTAGAATTATCACTCGAAGCCAGCAGTTCTAGACCAACCTGGACAACACAGTGAGATCCAGTCTCTAAAACAATTTTTAAATTAATTGGGTGTGGCAGTATAAGCTCATAGTTCTAGCCACTCAGGAGGCTGAGGTGGGGAGCTCCCTTGAACCCAGGAGTTTCAGGGGCTATGATTGTGCCACTGCACTTCAGCCTGGGCAACATACTGAGACCCTATCTTTAAAGATAATAATAAAAATAATAATTGAGTAATTACCTATGTACATATTATAAATAGCTCATAGAAATATGCTCAACATTTACAAATCATTAGCAGTAAACTCTGGTGTACTAAGAAATTAAAATAAGACAGGTTGATGCACAATACTGTTTCTTGGGTCTCTGGCAGGTATTTCTTTATTATAATTAAGTAAATGCTATTTATGACTGATCCATGTAGCATACTATATATACTTTCCCATTCTCACACAAAAGATTATTTTTATTGATCTAATTTTTATGTAATTATTATTCCTCATCCCTAAAAAATACCCCAGTTATATAAATCTTTGTTCAATATATCCCAACACATCAGGAATCCTAACAATTCCATCTTCACAGGGACATCTCTTCCAGACACCTCTTACTTGCTTAGCCTGGTCAAGTTGCCCTCTAGTTATCTTCCTCACATTCTCCTTTGCTGTTATCCTAGGAATTCTCTTTATCTTTCCCTTATACTAAATGTTCCATTTCCTAGATCCCATATATTCTCTTTTTCTTGGTTTATCCCTGCTTTGTGGGAGCATATGCTTCAGTAGTTTCCTAGGAAAGGATGGATGTAAGATTTTTTCCACATCTTGTGTATCTGAAAATATTTTTATGTTTACATTTGATTAATAGTACAGAATTCTGGATTGGAAATCATTTCCACTGGGCAATGTCAATACACCCTTCTAACTTTCAGTACTACTAAGAAGTCTAATATCATTCTTATTATTGATCTTTTAAAGGAAATTTTTTTGTTTGTTTTTATTTTTGTTTTTCCCCTCTCTGGAAACTTGTACGATCTCCTCAGGACTCAAGTATTCTTGCTTTGGCCTTATGTTTTATCAATGGTCCTTAGCTCGTGATCTACCTATTTTGGCCTGTTCAAATTGTTTGTGTACTTAAGGCAGAAGTCAAAGGAGTTCATTCATATCTTAAACATAACATTTAAAAAAAAGCAGTGGTCTCAGAAGCAATATTTCCTGATTAGAGATCTAATAAGTATTCGCACCAGCTCTTCTAACCATTAAAACCAGGTCCTATTCTTTCTTGGTCCACCTCTTACTGAGTTATTACCTTGGGAGTAGAGACTTCATTTTCATTGGCTCATTTAATTTAAGATCCAATCAGAGAGTAGTGGTCTATTTGTTTGTGACTGAACATTTCATTATACCTAAAGATATTAAGCTTAATAATACTAGAAACTAATATTTTATTTAGATGGCCAGGTCACGGTAGAAAATAAAAACTTATCTTTTAGTTATTATAATCACCATATGCTGATGATGACTTTCAATGCCACTTTTCCTAAAGAGAAATATTTTTAAAAATACTTTTAAAAGAAAACTCAGAGTAAAATTATGAAAGAAGGTCACATAGATCTTTATCCTTTATACCATCCTTTCCTCAATTATATCTCCAAAATTATAGATTTTATACAGCTTTCAGAAGCTATGGCAATTCACTCAATGCTCAGGATAATGAATTAGAAGAAAAGCTAGAGATTTCTTTGAGATTCAGTATACTTTATTATCTTGGTTACAATGTTCTTTTAAAAATTTCAGACTAGAGGTTTGTAATGCATCTTAGAACTTTTCATCCATTGTTGTTCTATTATCTAGCACAATTTAAAGATATTAAACCATTTTATCTCTGTATATGTTATCAAGGTGCCTTCCTGGGGCAAAACAGTAAACTTCACCCTCCATGTTCTTAGCAGATTTTTCTATGTACTTGATTTTCCTATGCTTCAAGGACATCTTTATGTTCATGAAGCAACAATAAGAAAGTCACTTTTAGAAACTTTTCTAATTATCCAAAGGAGAGCATTTTTTTAAAAAAAGGTGAACAAGTACTAGATAGTAGGCACTATAGTAGTCATCCTCATTTGTCTACCTCATAATATTTAATTCTTACTTGATTATTGCGTAGTAAATATTCATACCCACTTTTAAAAATGTTTTAAAAACTGAAGCTCAGAAGGAATAATTTTCTTCACCTTCCAAAGTTATAAGTGGCAACATCAAAATTTGCATACAAGTTTTCTTCTAACTGAAAAACCTATGTTTTTCCAATTTTGATGAGTAGGTTTAAATAGAAAATGATGATGTTTGCTCGTCTACCAGGAATAAAACACTCAAGAGTTTAAAACATTTTTTCTCTAAGGAGAAAAAAGGTATAAGCTTTAAAAAGATTGCTTTTAAAAACTTCACAATTATTAAAATTTAGAAAAGTATTTAACATATTAAATGGCTAGATATATCACTTTTATGATAGTATTTCTTCTTCAGCTTCTGCTTCTGAAACCAGTAGATCAGGTAATTCAAATAAGACCCTGGCTAAAGATCCAGATTGAAAAAAGCATCTGTCTCCATATATTCTAATGAAATGAAAATATAGACATAACCATCAGGAATATGCTTGTGGAGTGTCACTAGTATGTCAAGAAGTTCAACAAATTTTTGGAAGATGGAAAGATAATGGAGCATTTCATGATAAAAACAGGAGAGAATACACTGCAAGGACTATACAGCCAAAGGTGCCCAATCTGTTCATGGAAACCTAAAAGCAGCAGGTATAATGGAAGCTAGGAGTGAGATATGGGTTTGAAAATAGCAAAATTAACTGAAGACATGTACAGAACAACTGGAGTAGATGTCCCTCCATTTTTCCTCATTTCACCTCAGACATAGGCATCAGGCTTTTATCTGAGCCTTAAACCAATCCTAAATGGCTCCTCTCTAAAGAAATTATCAGGAAAACGACTGCAAATGTTTTCCTGATAATTTCTTTATCTTCCGCATTCTGACATTTAAGGCTCTGTAGCCTGATTTCCAGTTCCCTACCTTCTCATTCTGTCTGTCTGATGTCAGTACTGAAACAAAAACAACTATGGGTTTTTTTTTTAAAAGCAACTCATGATTAAATAAAGGGAATTAGGTGATTATAAAATCAATGGAAGTGGTGGAACAGCAGGATTTACAATTGCCTTTCAGAAATTCTTTCCAGAGCAGTACAGAACTGATCCACAAGAGCAATTGCTACTTCTGTAACAAGCAGTACTGTGGGAACTGTGGAGCTCATGAACTCACAGATCAAAACACAAGACTCAGTGAAGAGTGCCTGCCTACACTCTGACAAACAGAAAGCTGGAGATTGCAGAATGGAACATTCCTGCAGAGATACATCTCTGACATCTTTATTGCCAGCAGAAAAGAACAAAAAGACAGCAGGAAGATGGGTTTTTCTCTCTTCTACTTTACAAATATGATACAATTGTATCTAATGCACAGAACCTACTGTACTCCCAAAATCATGGCTGTTGTGGAGTCTAGGGAATATATAGTTGTTAGATTTTCAGCCAGTGCTAAATAAATCAATAAATAAGAGTTACTAGAAAGAAGTGAATCCTGATGCTGAGAGCAATCAGACTACATCCACCAAACTCTAAGAAAAAAAAAAAAGTCACGCACTGGCACTCCCATGCCTCATTCCAAAGAGAGCTCCTAGTCAGAATACCAATTAAGGCAGAGACCTAAAAGAAAAACATACCTATTTACATAATAGCAAAGAACCTCCCAAACCACCCACTCACCCCTACACCTAATCGTCATTCCAACCAAGGATCATTAGGTATAAGAAAAGAAGCTTTGCGCAGTGGCAGTATCGTAGCCAATGAGGTTTATCCGAGGCGCGATTATTGCTAATTAAAAAATTTTCCCAATACCCCACTGTGACGACTTGCAATACAGTCGGCACTGGCAATTTTTGACGGTCTCTAGGGAGACTGATAATTTTTAAAAAAGAAAAGGAAAAGAAAAGAAATCATGAAAGAGAATAATGACCAAAATAAGAAAATAGAAAATTTAACATCAGAGAAAAACAGATCACTAGGGAAGCAAAAGAGAAATTTCTGATATGATCAGAGAGATCAAACAAAGCTAGGATTCTTGAGAAAAGTATCAACTAGAGTATGTGAATGCATTGTCAGGGATTTATATTAACATTGCTAAAATGAAAAAGCAATAATATATTTTAAAGTGTAGGAAAGAAAGTGTGGCAGAAAATGTGAATGAGAAGAGACAGATAAGAGAACATTCCAGAAGATATAGCCTCCGAATAGTAGGAGTTTCAGAAATATGGAGCATCCTCAAGTGCAGCAGACCTGGAGAGTATCTAACCCAGACTGGAGCAAGAAATAGAAGAATAGAAGGAAAAAATTCTGGGAGCAGGGGCATTTTACATGCTAGGATTACGATGCAAAGGGTATAAAGATGCTAGAAACGTTTCTCCTAGGAGCAACCCAAGTATGGTGACATTGTTCGTATAGAAAAGAAATCTAATCCTAGCACATTATTTGACAATAAAGAAACAGCGTAAATACTGTTCACTTGCTCTTTAAGAGTCAACCTAAAATCATGTAGCTTTTAAATATTGGTTCAAAGGTATAAAATATTATCTATGCCAAATAAAAAAACTACAGGGTGAGTCCAGGCCACAGTCCTCAGCTGACAACTCAGGAGATGCTATTTAGCTGCCAGAACGTCTGAGAGAGTAGTCTTAAACCATTGGTTTCAAAAGTTTCATTTATTTGAACAGTTTGTAGCCATTATTACATTTGATCCTGAGACACAAGGGAGGAAAAGCATGGTTGTGGTTTCAGAAATGAAATATAAATGTCAACAAATTTAATAATATAAAAGTAAAGCTATAGAAGATAGCTATTGGGAAGCAGAAGGCAGAGAAAGGTAAAGGAAAAAAGAGGTACATGGAAGTCTTTATTCCATGAGTCGGGGGGCAAGTGATACTGTTAGTAGTTAATGTCACATACAACTTTTTAAAAAATGATGTAAACATAGCATTTGAATTAGAGATCAATAGACAAATTAAAAATAATAATTAAGCCATAAATATTTGAGAACAGAAGGGAAAAAGCTAAGCCAAATTCTCACGTCTCACAGAAAAAGTCAATAAATGTTTATTAAATACCTTCCCTGTGCCAGGCAGTATTCAGGCACTGAGGATGAAATAATGCACATAAAAGCAGCAGCAGAAAACTGATGCTTAAAATGCATCTCATTGTTGCTCACTGTATTAGTCCATTTTCATACTGCTGACAAAGACATACCTGAGACTGGGCAATTTACAATGGAAAGAAGGTTTAATGGAGAACTCACAGTTCCACGTAGCTGGGGAAGCCTCACAATCATGGCAGAAGGCAAAGAGGAGCAAGTCACAGCTTACGTGGATGGCAGCAGGCAAAGAGAGAGCTTGTGCATGGAAACTCTGCTTTACAAAGCCATCAGATCTCGTGAGAGCCATTCACTCTCACAAGAACAGCATAGGAAAGACCTGCCCCCACAATTCAATCATCTCCTACCAGGTCCCTCTCATAACACATCAGAATTATGGGATATACAAGATGAGATTTGAGTAGGGACACAGAACCAAACCATATCATTCACCCTCTCTTTTGCCTAGAATGTTTTATCATTTTGATTTTCTGGTAAACTTTCATTCCTCCAACATAAACCCATGCTTACAAGCATGGAATCTGATCATTACTAAAGAAATAGAAGTAAAGATATGTAATCTAGTATATAAGGACTAACCACTAGAAAACATCAAAACAGAAATCACAGAATAAGGTTGTCTATGGTGCCAACACTGGTAATGGAGAAATGTGGATAAAGAGACTATTCCTTTTTCTGAAATGTTCTTTCTGTTATCTGGTAGGCCACTATGGTAGGAATGGATGTATGGCCCCTTCAGCGACAAATTTGTTGCCCTGGCTGCTGGAAGTGCTGTTGACAGACTGCCTTTGGCTGCCAGTCTCTTCAGGAATTGTGTAAGATGCAGACATCCTTTTCTCCCAAAGTAAAGCAGCATTCCAGGCAGCTCACATTTAATGACCAACCGATGCTGACGATGGGCTTGGCCATCTCAACCAAACTTGAAACAGATGACTCTTAAGTTCCATTCTAGCTCCTGAGAACTCTTTGGGGTCAGCAGACATTGTCATTGGACCTGTGTCATAGCCTGACTTCTTCTTCTCCATTTCTGCTTTCTCCCATTCCTTTTCAAATGGTTCATCCCACAATTTCTCATCCAATTGTTAATTCCACAATTTCTCGCTAACCACAATTTTCTCACTAACAGTAAATACTGCTTGCAAGTATTACATTAATATAAATTTAAATGCTAGAAAAGAGTCAGTGATTATTTATTTAATGTTATGCAGAACACAAGAATAATTAGTAAAACAATTCATGTGGCAATAAAATTCACTTATACTTTTTATTAATGTAAGTTCCTCTATTTTATTCCACTTTGTTGTTCTCTTAATTTTGTATGTTTGCCAAGGATGGACAGCTTTCTACTCAATATCTAGCCCTGAACATAAAATTGTATGTTGCTTTTGCATATACACAAAATATTGCTGGTTGTTTATTGCTGTGTTTCCTTTCTAGTGTACAGACGCTTCAGTCTCATCAATACTCATATCATGGCAAGACAGTGTCACTGACTAGCCAAAAAAACCACATTTCTATTGATTTCTGTGCATGTTTGTTACTTTCTCACCAAATGACACTAAATTCTGTATACTTACCTTATTAAAAAGATAATGATTTCCAGCATGAAAATATCATAATAAATAATGGTAATTTTATTAGTGTAAAAAATGGTAAAATGCTATTAATTTTTAATGCTGATGTATGTCAGCAGAGATAATTGCTTGATTTTACTGTCTAGGTAACAGCTTACTTTTATTTTTAGAGATGCTGTCAATAAATGCAATAATTTCTGTGACTTTACTCTTCAAAGATCTTGCTTAAAATACTTAAAGTATGTGCGTCTAAAGCAGAGTCTAGCTCCATTATTTATATATCTCTGATTCTTAAATATTTTGCATAAGGCAAAAGGTTAATACATTTTTAAAGAATGTATGAATAAATGAATGAATTAATGAGCTTGCTTCATACAATATTTTATTCAGAAATCTTTATTCATTTAATATTGTATACTGACCTCTTTATATTTCTCCAGTCATGTTCTAAGTTCTGTATATGTCAGTTTCCTTAAAGCCCCTGGACACTCCAAGTCTCTTCTTTTCATTTATTAAATTCACAAGTTTTTTGTACCATAGTTAACAGCATGATCACAGTGAAGCAGAGCACCAAGCAGGCTCTTGGGGTTCTCAAGTCTAGGACTTGATTCTTGGATGGCATTTCTGTACCTCCCCTGGGGTGAGTCCCAGGCCAGAAGGAATTCACCACAAGCTAACTTAGGAACCCATGGGCCTTAAGGAAACACTGAGTGGTAGTCTGGCAGTACTCCTCACGGCCTGGGGTGTTGGTAGCTACAAGATGAAGCTCTCTGCCTTTGGAAATGGAAGGCAAGAGTGGGAAGAACTGCATCTTGTGGTTTGAGTGCAAGCTCAACCCAATACAATAGAACACCAGGTAGTCTTTTAACATTCTAGACTCTAGTCCTTGACTCCTGGATGGCACCTCTGGACCCGGCTGGAGCCTGGGGCACCTCACCATCCTGAAAGGAAGGACACAGATCTGGCTGGCTTTGCTACCTGCTGATTGTAGAGCCCCAGAGCCTTGAGTGAACACAGGCAGTAGCCAGGAGTGGTTACAGCAGGCCTTGCATGAGACCCGGTGCTGTGATGGCTTCAGGTCTGACCCAGAGCAGTCATAATGTTGGTGGCCACAGGGTTGCTTGTGTCACTCCATTCCAAACTTTAGGTGGCTCAGGACCAAGAGAGAGACCCTGTTTATTTGAGAAAAAGTAAGGGAAGAAAACAAGAACCTCTGCTTGGTAATCCAGAGAATTCTCCCAGATCTTGTCAAAGATTATCAAGGCAGTGCCTCTACAAGTCTGCAAGAACCACAGTGTGTTATTGGGCTTTGTGTGCCCCCCTAAAATAGGGACAACTTAGATCACAACACCTAAGTCCTTTCAAATATCTGGAAAACTTTCCCAAGAAGAACAGCTACGAATAAGCCTAGATAGTGAACCCTAAAATAAATACCTAACTCTTCAATGTCCAGACACTGAAGAACATCTACTAGCATAAATACCATACAGGAAAGCATGACCTCACCAGATGAACTAAATACAGCACTAGGAACCAATTGTGAAGAAATAGAGATATGAAACCTTTCAGACAGAGAATTCAAAATAGCTATTTTAAGGAAACTCAAAGAAATTCAAGATAACACAGAGAAAGAATTTAGAATTCTAGCAGATAAATTTAACATAGGGATTGAAATAGTTTTTAAAAAATTAAGGTGAAATTCTTGAGCTGAAAAAATGCAACTGACATACTAAACTGTTCATCGAAGTCCTTTAATAGTGGAATTAATTAAGCAGAAGAAAGACTTAGTGAACTTGAAGACATCCTATTTGAAAATACACAGTCAGAGGAAACAAAAGAAGAAAGAATAAACAAAGAATGAAGCACAGCTATAGGATATAGAAAATAGGCACCAAAGGACAAATCTGAGTTGCTGGGCGTAAAGAGGAGGAAGAGAAAGAGATAAAGGTAGAAAGTTTATTCAAAAAGATAGTAACACATAACTTCCCAAACTTAGAGAAAGATATTAATATCCAACACAAGAAGGTTATAGAACACCAAGCAGATTTAACCCAAATACTACCTCAAGGCATTTAATAATCAAACTCCCAAAGGCCAAGGATAAAGACAGGATCCTAAAAGCAGCAAAAGAAAAGAAGCATATAACATACAACGGAGCTCCAATACATTTGGCAGCAGGCTTTTCAGTGGAAATCTTATAGGCCAGGAGAGAGTGGCATGGCATATTTAAAGTGCTTAAGGAAAAAAAAAATCTACCCTAGAATAGTATATCTGGTGAAAATATCCTTCAAACATGAAGGAGAAATAAAGACTTTCTCAGACAAATAAAAGCTGAGGGTTTTAAGCAATACCAGACCTATCCTACAGGAAATATTAAAGAGGATTCTTCAATCAGAAAGAAAAGGACATTAATGGGCAATAAATAATCATCTGAAGGTATAAAACCAACAACAAATAATCACCTGAAGGTACAAAACTCACTGGTAACAGCACACAGTAAAACACATTACACTGTTACACATAACTGTGGCATGTAAACTACTCTAATCCTAAGTAGAAAGACTAAACAATGAACCAATCAAAAATAATATCTACAACAGCTTTTTAAGACATAGTCAGTACAATATGATATAAATGGAAACAACAAAAAGTTAAAAAGTGGGGAAATGATGTTAAGACAGTACTTTTATCAGTTTTATTTTTGCTTGTTTCTTTGTTTCTGCAAATAGTGGTAAGTTGTTATCAGTTTAAATAATGAGTTACAAGATAGGATTTGCAAGCTTCATGGTAACAGCAAACCAGAAAACATACAATGGATACACAAAAAAATAAAAAGTAAGGAACTAAATTATATCACCTGAGAAAGTCACCTTCACTAGAGGAAGACAGGAAGGAAAGAAAGGAGGGAGGTGAGATCACAAAACAAGAAGAAAATAATCACAAAATGGAAAAAACAAATCACAAATTAAGGACTTACTTATCAATAATAACATTGAATGTAAATGGACTTAACTCTCCAATCAAAAACATACAGTGGCCAAATGGATAAAAAAGCAAGACTCAATGATCTCTTGCCTACTAGAAACACACTTCACTTATAAAGGCACACAGACTGAAAATAAAGAGAGAGAAAAATATTCTATCCCAATGGAGGCCAAAAAAGAGCAGGAGTAGCTATATTTTTATCAGACAAAATAAATTTCAAGACAAAAATTATAAGAAGAAACAAAGAAGTTCAGTATATAGTGAAAAAAAGGTGAATTCAGAAAGAGGATATAATAATTTTGAACATATTTGCTCCCAACACTGGAGCACCCAGAAATAAAAAGGTGCTCCTTTTTATAGAGCTAAAGAGAGAGATAAGTCATAATGTAATAATAGCTGGTGACTTCCACACCCCACTTTCAGCCTTGGACAGAAAATGTTTTAAAAAAGAATAGTCAGACAAAATCTGCATTATAGATCAAATGGATATAATAGATATTAGAGAACATTTCATCCAAGAACTGCAGAATTCATGTTCTTTTCCTACACACGTGGATCATTCTCAGTATAGAACATACATTACGTCACAAAACAAGGCTTAAAAAATTCAAAGTTGAAATAATATCAAACATCTTCTCTGACCACAGTGCAATAAAACTAGAAATGAATAATAAGAGGAATTTTGGAAACTATGCAAATACATGGAAATTAAACAAGATGCTACTGAATGACCAGTGGGCCAATGAAGAAATAAGGAAGGAAATTTAAAAGTTTATTGAAACAAATGATAATGGAAACACAACATATCAAAACCTATGGAATACAGCAAAGGCAGCACTAATAGGAAAGTTTATAGCTGTAAGTGCTGACATCGCAAAAGAGAAAAAACTTCAAATAAACAATCTAATGATGCATCTTAAAGAACTAAAAAAGCGAGAACGAATGAAATCAAAAATTAGTAGAAGAAAAGAAATTAAGATCAGAGGGGAAATAAACATTTAAAAATACAAAAGATCAATGAAACAAAAAGTTGGGGGCTTTTTTTTTTTTGAAAAGTTAAACAAATTTGACAAACCTTTAGCTAGACAGAGAAAAATAAAGAAAATTCAAATAAATAAAATCAGAAATAATAAAGGAAACATTAAAATTGATACTGCAGAAATTCAAACCATCATTAGTGGCTATTGTGAGCAACTACATGACAATAAATTGAAAAAATCTAGACAAAATGGACAAATTCCTAGATACGGGCCATCTACTAAGATTGAAACATGAAGAAATCCAAAATCTGAACAGATCAGTAATAAGTAATGAGATCAAACCCATAATAAAAAGTCTCCTAGTAAAGAAAAGTTTGGAACCCAATGGCTTCACTACTGAATTTTACCAGCCATTTAAAGAATGAAAACCAATTCTACTAAAACTATCCCAAACAATAGAGGAGAAGGGAATACTTACAAACTAATTTTACAAAGCCAGACAAAGACCCATCAAAAAAAAAAAAAAGAAAGAAAGAAAGAAAGAAAGAAAGAAAGAAAGAAAGAAAGAAAGAAAGAAAAAGAAAACTACAGGCCAATATCTCTGATAAGTATTGATGCAAAAATCCTGAACGGAATACTAGCAAACCAAATTTAACAATACATTAGAAAGATCATTCATCATGACCAAGTGGGATTTATCCCAGGGATTCAAGGATGGTTCAGCATATGTAAATCAATCAATGTGATACATCATATCAACAGAATGAAGGATTAAAAGCATATAATCATTTCAATTGATGTTGAAAAATCATTTGATAAAATTCAATATCCCCTCAGGATAAAAACCCAAAAATAACTGAGAATGGAAGGAACATATATGACATATATGATAGAAGCCATATATGACAGACCTACATGGGTATCTTTGTCTTGTTCCAGATCTTAGTATCCTAGCTGTAAAGGGAAAAACCGAAAGCCATTTCCCTAAGACATGGAACAAGACAAGAATGCACAGGGTCACCAGTTATTAAACATAGTACTGGAAGTTCTAGCTAGAGCAACCAGAAAAGAGAAAGATATAAAGGACATCAAAATTGGAAAGGAAGGCATCAAATTATTCCTGTTTACAGATGATATGAACATTGAAGACTCCACCAAAAAACTATTAGAACTAGTAAATTTTGTAAAGTTGCAGGATATAAAATCAGTATACAAAATCAATAGTATTTCTATATGCCAACAGTAAACAATGTGAAAAAGAAATGCAAAAAGTAATCCCATTAAGGTATTCACATATAAAATTAAATACCTAGAAATTAAAGAAGTAAAAGATCTCTACAATGAAAACTATAAAATATTTATGCAAGAAATTAAAGATGACACCAAAAAAATGGATATTCCATGTTCTTGTATTAGAATAATCAATGTTGTTCAAATGTCCATACTACCCAAAGAAATATACAAATTCAATGCAATCCCCATCAAAATACCAATGATGTTATTCACAGAAATAGAAAAAAAACTCTAAAATTTATGTGTACACACAAAAGTCCCAGAATAAACAAAGCTATCTGAGCAAAAAGAACAAAACTGGAGGAATCAGATTAGCTGACTTCAAATTATTCTACAACATGGTATGGGCATGAAAAGAGATACACAACCAACGGAACAGAATGGAGAACCCAGAAACAAATCCACACACACACAGTGAATTCATTTTTGACAAAGGTGCCAAGAACATAATACACTGACATATTGAAGACAATCTCTTCAATAAATGGGGCTGGGAAAATTGGTAATTCATATGCAGAAGAATGAAGATAGACCCCTATCTCTTGCCATACACAAAAATCAAATCAAAATGAATTAAAGGTGTAAATCGAAGACCTCAAACTAAGCAACTACTAAAGGAAAACATTGGGGAAAATCTCCAGGACATTGGTCTGAGCAAAAATTTCTTGAGCAATATCCTACAAGCATAGACAACCAAAGCAAAATGGACAAATGCAGCCAGGCGGGGTGGCTCATGCCTGTAATCTCAGCACTTTGGGAGGCCAAGGTGGGTGTGTCACCTGAAGTCAGAAGTTCTAGACCAGTTCTAGACCAAGGTGGGTGTATCACCTGAGGTCAGAAGTTCTAGACCAGTTGTAGACCAATGTGGGTGTATCACCTGAGGTCAGAATTCTAGACCATGGCAAACCCCCGTCTCTACTAAAAATGCAAAAAATTAGATGGATGTGGTAGGATGTGCCTGTAATCTCAGCTACTTGGGAGGCTGAAACAGGAGAATCACTTGAACCTGGGAGGCGGAGGTTGCAGGTGGTCCCATTGTACTCTGGCCTGACAAACAAAATGAGGCTCTGCCTCAAAAAAAAAAAAAAAAAAAAGGACAAATGTGATGACACCAAGTTGAAAAGCAAAGAAAACAACAAAGTGAAGAGAAAACCCACAGAGTAGGAGAAAATATTTGCAAATCACCCATCTCACAAGGGATTAATAATGATAATATAGAAAGGGCTTGAACAACTCTATAGTAAAAATTTAATCCAATTTTTTAAACAGTCAAAAGACCGTAATAGACATTTCTCAAAAGAAGACATAAAATGGCAAAACAAGCATAAGAAAAGGTGCTCAACATCATTGATCATCAGAAAAATGCAAATCAAAACTACAATGAGATATCCTCTCATCCCAGTTAAAATGTCTTATATCTAAAAGGCAATAACAAATGCTGGCAAGGATATGGAGAAAAGAAAATCCTCATATACTGTTGATGGGAATGTAAATTAGTATATCTACTATGAAGAACAGTTTGGAGGCTACTCAAAAAACCTAAAAATTAAGCTACCATATGATCCAGCAATCCCACTGCTAACGATATACCCCAAAGAAAGAAAATCATTATACTGAAGAGATAACTGTACTCCTATGTTTTTTTGCAGTACTGTTTACAATAACCAAGACTTAGAAGCAATATAAGTATCCATCAACAGATTAATAGACAAGGAAAAAGTAGTATGTATACACAATGGAGTACTATTCAGCCATTAAAAAAAAATGACATCCAGTCATTTGCCACAACTTTGATGGAACTGTAAGATAATTGTTTTAAGTAAAATAAGCCAGGCACAGAAAGACAAACATGTAAACATGTTCTCACTTATTTGTGGGATTTAAAAATCAAAACAATTAAACTCGTGGACGTTGAGAGCAGAAGGATGGTTATCAAAGGCTGTGAAGGATAGTGCGAGAGTTGGGGGGAGATGGGGATGGTTAATGGATAGAAAACAAAAAATATAATAAATCAGACCTACTATTTGATAGCACAGCAGGGTGACTATAGTCAATAATAACTTAATCATATATTTTAAAATAACTTAAAGAGTGTACTTGGATTGTTCATAATTCAAAGGATAAATAATTTAGGGGACAGATTTCCCCTCAAAGTGGTATCTTGGGTAATTTTCTATATGCATCCATATGTAGTAGATGCTGAATATGTTTTTTTCTTGGTCTTCCTTTACTTCTAGGAAAAAAATATTTTCAGGTCTCAATAGACTGTTTCCGATAGTTTACTAGAAATTTATTTCCATGCTGATTATACATGGCGATGTTTTGCATGTTTGTCCCTTCCAAAACTCATGTTGAAGTTTAATTTTCTTTGTAAAAGTATTAAGAGGTATGACCTTTAGGAGGTGATTAGGCCATAAGAACTTCACCCTCTTGAGTAGGATTGGTGTCATTATGAAAGGGCAGGTTCAGTCCCTTCTTGCAATCTCTATTGCCCTGTTGTTTTCTGCCCTGGAATGATGCCGAAGAAGTCCCTTGCTAGACACTGGTACCTTTGTATTGGGACTTACCAGCCTTCGAACTGTGAGCTAATACATTTCATTCATTATATTTTTTTAAAAAGATTAATAAGTTCTATAGAACTGTTATAAGACATTGTACTTATAGTCAACAATAATGTATTGTACACTTAAAATTTGTTAAGATGGTTTATCTCATGTTGTGTTCTTGCCATAATAAAAAATAAAATATTGTCTAGCATATGCAATAAAATAGAGAATTGTCAATTGGTCTAGTCTGCCACCTAATCCAGCAATCACTCCAAGGTTGTGGAAGAAATGAGAAAAACAGTAAAATTTGGAAAGGAGCAAAGGAAGAGAATCTAAACTGTTCCAGGTTTCAGGAAGCAAATGTTTCAAAGCAGGTCCCTATTGCTTTATTTGGTTGTTTCATCAGTCCTATGAAGCAAGTAAAGCTTCCATGATTGCCCTTATTATAACTCTGAATATTCAGACAGAAAATACTACATTGCTCTCATAGTTCCCTTTTATTACAGAATAGAACCACTATTATAAAACAGGTTATACAACCTCTTGCCAAGTGTTGTTTCTGCTACCCAAACTTCTCACATGTGGATAGGAAATTTTAGATCAAAATCTTAAAAAGCTTTTTCCTATGAGTGCAGTCATCTTTTTAATGTAATGATTTATTTCCCTTTGGGTAAATACCCAGAAGTAGGATTGCTGGACAAAATTGTAGTTCTATTTTCAGTCATTTGAGAAATCTCTCTACTGATTTTCACAGAGATCAAATTAAAATTATATTGCAACACTATTCACAATAGCAAACAAATAGAATCAACCTAAATGTCCATTAGCAGATGATTAGATGATAGATGATATAGATAGATGATAGATAGATAGATAGATAGATAGATAGATAGATAGATGATAGATAGATAGATATGCACACACAATGGAATACCATTCAGCGACAAAAAAGAATGAAATGAAACTACATACTTTGCAGAAACATGGATGAAATTAGAGGCCATTACCTTAAGTGAAAACTCAGAAACAGGCAAATACCACAGGTTCTCACTTATAAATGATAATTTATAAGTGGGAGCTAAATAATGTGTATACATGGAGATAGGGTGTGGAATAATAGACATTGAGGATTTGGACTGGTGAGAGGTTGGGAGGGGGTGAGGGATGAGAAATGACTTAATGGGTATAATATACATTATTGGGTGATGGTTATACTAAAAGTCTAAACTTCATCACTATGCAATATATCAGTATAACAAAACTACACTTGTGCCCCTTAAATTTATACAAATGGAGGAAAAAATTCTTTCCTGAGTCAACCTTAAGTAAGCTAAATGATCATTCTGATATCATATATTTGAGAGAATGGATGGTGCAACCTCTCTATCAAGACAGCACAAAGTCCATCGGAAGTATGATGTGGGCAGATGCATTGTCAAAAGCTATTGGATTTCTACCCCTTCTAGCTTCCTTTCCCAGTTCAATCATGCAGTCACTCAGCAGCATGTATAAAGGACCAATTGTGTTCTCAGGTCGTGGGTAAATTAAGATACTAAGCCTGACTTTATGTAACCTGAAATGGAATTGAATGGCAATGTACTTATGAAACAACCACAAATATTGGTTCTTATGCTTTTGTATCTTGACTGCAAGCATCATCTGTCATAATATATAACTTCCAGAGTTGTTGTGAGGATTAGTTATCATATGAAAATCACTAGCACATCACTTAGTGCATAACAGAGGCTCAAAAAGTACTACACTAGTGGCATGGATAATAGCCAGTAAGAGCAATATTTATGGTAGTGGAGGACAGCTAAAATTTGAATAGGTTGAACTTTACGAATTGAAAGGAGAATGACATGTTCATGGGAATATTAATCTGCATTAGTTTCATGTCTATTTTCAGAGGTAGAGTCAGAATCAGATTTTTTTTTTTTTTTTCCTAAACAAATGAGCCTTTGGTATTAGTTTGCTAGGGCTGCCAAAACAAAATACCACTGACTGGATGGTTCAAACATAAGACATTTATTTTCTCACAGTTCTGGAGGCTAAAAATTTGAGATTGAGATCAAGGGATTAGCAGTTTTTATTTCTTCTCAGGCCCCTCTCATTAGCTTGCAGATGGCTTCCTCCTCACTAAGTATTCACTTGGTCATCTCTCTATGAGTGCATGTCTGCTATGTCTCTGTATGTCCAAATTTTCTCTTCTGATAAGGGCACCTCTATCATATTGGATTACTGTCCACCCTAGACTTCATTTTAACCTTAAACACCTCCTAAAAGGCTTTATATCCAAATATGGCTATACTCTATATTTCTAGGGGTAAAGGCTTACATAAATTTGTTGGGGACATAAGTAAGCCAATAACACCTTTTCTGGAGACACAGATGCAGAGATTGGTTAAGTACAACAAGTCTTACTAATGTTTAGTTCAAGAACTCCAGTGGAAAAGAGGGAAAAGGATCCTTAGCCAAATGAGAGAGATAAGGGAACAATCTCTGACCATTGCAGAATAGGTTGGCACACATCAAAAATACAGAGGAGGCAGACTGATCTGCAGATTTAGTTTGATTTTACATGGGAAAGAATAGAATTTCTTTCAGTAGGTCTCAGAAGGTGTAACTGCAGGGCACAGAATAAGTACATGCTTTAATGTCTCTTTGTCTGAAGAGTGGTCATTAGAACAAGCCAGTCAGCATTTTTTTTTAATTGTACTTTAGGTTCCGGGATACATGTGCAGATCATGCAGGATTGTTGCATTGATACATACATGGCAAGGTGGTTTGCCGCCTTCATCCCCCCATCACCTATATCTGGTATTTTTCCCCACATTATCCCTCCCCACCCTCCCCACTCCCTGATGTCCCTCCCCTGCCCACCCCCCCAGCTGACCACAGTGAGTGATGCTCCCCTCCCTTGTATCCACATGTTCTTATTGTTCAACATCTGCCTATGAGTGAGAACATGAGGTGTTTGGTTTTCTGTTCTTGTGTCAGTTTGTTGAGAATGATGGTTTCCAGATTCATCCATGTCCCTATGAAGGACACGAACTCATCGTTTTTATGGCTGTGTAGTATTCCATGGTGTATATGTGCCACAATTTATTTTTCCAATCTATTGTTGATGGACATTTGGGTTGGTTCTAAGTCATTGCTAACGTAAACATGCTGCAATGAACATATGTGTGCATGTGTCTTCATAACAGAACAATTTATAATCCTTTGGGTATATACCCAGGAACGGGATTGCTGGGTCCTATTTCTAGGTCTTTGAGGAATTGCCACACTGTCTTCCACAATGGTTGCACGAACTTACAGTCCCACCAACAGTGTAAAAGTGTTCCTATTTCTCCACATCCTCTCCAGCATCGGTTGTCTCCCTGATTTTTTTATGATTGCCACTCTAACTGGTGTGAGATGGTATCTCAATGTAGTTTTGATTTGCATTTCTCTAATGACCAGTGATGATGAGCATTTTTCATATGTTTGTTGGCCTCATATGTGTCTTCTTTTGAAAAGGGTCTGTTCATGTCCTTCACCCACTTTTGAATGGGCTTGTTTTTTCTTGTAAATCTGCTTAAGTTCTTTGTAGATTCTGGATGCCAGCTCTTTGTCAGATAGGTAGATTGCAAAAATTTTTTCCCATTCCCATACCAGAATCGGAATATTGCCGGTTCACTCTAATGATTGTTTCTTTTGCTGTATAGAAGCTCTGGAGTTTAATTAGATCCCATTTATCTATTTTGGCTTTTGTTGCCATTCTTTTTGGTGGTTTAGCCATGAAGTCCTTGCCTATGCCTATGTCCTGAATGGTTTTGCCTAGGTTTTCTTCTAGTGTTTTATGGTGTTAGGTCTTATGTTTAGATGTTTAATCCATCTGGAGTTAATTTTAGTGTAAGGTGTCAGGAAGAGGTCCAGTTTCTGCTTTCTGCACATTGTTAGCCAGTTTTCCAACACCATTTATTAAACAGGGGATCCTTTCCCCATTGCTTGTTTTTGTCAGGTTTCTCAAAGATCAGAAGATTGTAGATGTGTGGCATTGCTTCCGAGGCCTCTGTTCTGTTCCATTAGTCTATATCTCTGTTTTGGTATCAGTACCATGCTGTTTTGATTACTGTGACCTTGTAATATAGTTTGAAGTCAGGCAGTGTGATGCCTCCAGCTTTGTTCTTTTTGCTTAGGATTGTTTTGGCTATGTGGGCTCTCTTTTGGTTCCATATAAGTTTGAAGTGGTTTTTTTCCAGTTCTGTGAAGAAGGTCATTGGTAGCTTGATGGGAATAGCGTTGAATCTGTAAATCACTTTGGGCAGTATGGCCATTTTCACTATATTGATTCTTTCCAACCATGAGCATGGAATTTTTTTCCATCTGTTTGTGTCTTCTCTTATTTCCTTGAGCAGTGGTTTGTAGTTCTCCTTGAAGAGATCCTTTACATCCTTTGTTAATTATGTTCCTAGGTACTTTATTCTCTTTGTAGCAATTGTGAATGGGAGTTTGCTCATGATTTGGCTCTCTGTCTGTTATTGGTGTATAAGAATGCTTGTGATTTCTGCACATTGATTTTGCATCCTGAGACTTTGCTGAAGTTGCTTATTGGTTTAAGGAGATTTTAGGCTGAGACAATGGGGTCTTCTAAGTATACAATCATGTCATCTGCAGATAGAGACAATTTGACTTCCTCTTTTCCTAATTGAATACGCTTTATTTCTTTTTCTTGCCTGACTGCTCTGGCTACAACTTCCAATACTATATTGAATAGGAGTGGTGAGAGAGGGCATCCTTGTCTTCTGCAGATTTCAAAGGGAATGCTTCCAGTTTTTGCCCATTCATTATGATATTTGCTCTGGGTTGGGTTTTTCATAAATAGCTTTTGGTATTTTGTGATACATTCCATTGATACCAAATTTATTGAAAGTTTTTAGCATAAAGGGCTGTGGAATTTTGTTGAAGGCCTTCTCTGCATCTATTGAGATAACCATGTGGTTTTTGTCTGTCGTTCTGTTTATGTGATGGAGTACGTTTATAGACTTGTGTATATTGAACTAGGCTTGCATCCCTGGGATGAAGCCTACTGATCATGATAAATAAGCTTTTGATTGGCTGTTGCATTCAGTTTGCCAGTATTTTCTGAAGATTTTTGCATCTATGTTCATCATGGATATTGGCCTTAAGTTTTCTTTTTCAATTGAGTCTCTGCTGGGTTTTGGTATCAGGATGATGTTGCTCTCATAAAATGAGTTGGGGAGATTCCCTCTTTTTGGATTGTTTGGAATAGTTTCAGAAGGAATGGTACCAGCTCCTCTTTGTACATCTGGTAGAATTCAGCTGTAAACCCATCTGGACCTGGACTTCTTTTGGCTGGTAGGCTATTAATTGCTGCCTCAACTTCAGCCCTTGTTATTGGTCTATTCAGGGTTTCAACTTCTTCCTGGTTTAGGCTTGGGAGAGTGCAAGTGTCCAGGAATTTATCCATTTCTTCCAGGTTTACTGGTTTGTGTGCAAAGAGTTGTTTGTAGTAATCTATGATGGTAGTTTGTGTTTCTGTGGAATCGTTGGTGATGTCCCATTTATCGTTTTTTATTGCATCTATTTCCCTGTTTTCTTTTTTATTAGTCTGGCCAGTGGTCTATCTATTTTGTTGATCTTTTCAAAAAACCAGCTCATAGATTTGTTGATTTTTTGAAGTGTTTTTTGGATCTCTATATCCTTCAGTTCTGCTCTGATCTTAGTTATTTCTTGTCTTCTGCTAGCTTTTGAGTTTTGTTGACCTTGTACCTGTAGCTCTTTCAATTTTGATGATAGGGTATCGATTTTAGATCTTTCCTTACTTTTCATGTGGGCATTTACTGCTATGAATTTCCCTCTAGACACTGCTTTAAATGTATCCCAGAGATTATGGTACATTGTGTCTTCATTCTTGTTGGTTTCAAAGAACATCTTTATTTCTGTCTTCATTTCATTGTTTATCCAGTCGACATTCAGGAGCCAGTTGTTCAGGTTCCATGAGGTTGTGCAGTTTTGAGTGAGTTTCTTAATTCTGACTTCTAATTTGATTGCATTGTGGTCCGAGAGACAGTTTGTTATGATTTCCATTCTTTTGCATTTGCTGAGGAGTGATTTACTGCCAATTATGTAGTCCATTTTAGAGCAAGTGTGATGTGGTACTGAGAAGAATGTATATTCTGTGGATTTGGGGTTGAGGGTTTTGTAAATGTCTTATTAAGTTTGCTTGGTCCAGATCTGCATTCAAGTTCTGGATTTCCTGTTGATTTTCTGTCCCATTGAACTATCTAATTTCAAAAGTGGAGTGTTAAAGTCTCCCACTAGTATTGTGTGGGAGTCTAAGTCTCTTTGTAGGTCGTTAAGGACTTGCTTTATGTATCTGGGTGCTCCTGTATTGGGTGCATATGTATTCAGAATAGTTAGCTCTTCTTGCTGTATTGATCCTTTTACCATTATGTAATGCCCTTCTTTGTCTGTTTTGATTTTTGTTGGTTTAAAGTCCATTTTATCAGAGACTAGGATTGCCACCCTGCTTTTTTTTTTCCTCTCCATTTGCTTGGTAAATCTTCTTCCATCGCTTTGAGTCTATGTGTGTCTTTGCACATGAGATGGGTCTCCTGAATACAGCACACCGACGGTTCTTGTCTTTTTATCCAATTTTCCAGTCTGTCTCTTTTGACTGGGGCATTTAGTCTGTTTACATTTAATGTTAATATCGTTATGTGTGAATTTGATCCTGCCATTTTGTTGCTGGTTGGTTGTTTTGCACTTTGGTTGGTGTAATTTCTTTATTGTGTCATTGGTCTTTACATTTGGTTCTTTTTTGCAGTGGCTGCAACTGGTATTTCCTTTCTGTGTTTAGTGCTTCCTTCAGGAGCTCTTGTAGGGCAGGTCTGGTAGTGACAAAATCTCTCAGCAATTGCTTGTCTGTAAAGGATTGTATTTCTCCTTCACTTATGAAACTTAGTTTGGCTGGATATAAAATTCTGGATTGAAAGTTCTTCTCATTAAGGATGTTGAATATTGGCCCCCACTCTCTTCTGGCTTATAGGGTTTCTGCTGAGAGATCTGCTATGAGTCTGTCT